>CAUYQG010149667.1:0-20298 GCA_963574415.1 Tarsius wallacei | reverse complement strand
ATAATACTGAGTGACCTCTCACAGAAACAAAGATCGGAGTATCACATGTTCTCACTCATATAGTGAACCTTGAACATCCAATGTAATACTATAAGAAAATGACTGACAGTGGTGGGAAATTACGGGGAGGGGAGGGGAGGGGAGGGGGGATGGGATTAATGATACTCAATATCTGTCTCGGGACGGAGAGACACCTCTTATCACCAAGGGTGTCTGAACGAAGCATATTTGTATACCTAATCCTTAACTGTATTCCACAATATGATAATAAAAAATACTGATTAAAATTTAAAAAAATTATATATGAACATTATCTTATAACGAAATATGTAAAGTATAATTCTACTTTCATTCATATTTATACATGAAGATAAATTGTTTTTGAAGGATGTCTCTAAAAAGAGAGATGAGATGGGGCAATAGGCAAGAGTATTATATATATTTTCAAAAGTTTTTAGAGAATGTATTCAGATACATGTATATTAAAAGTATAATACTTTATATTTAAAGAGAAAAAAACAAGGAAAACACTTGAAGTATGTATTATGACAAGAGTGGTTATGATCAATAATGAGATTTGGGTTAATTTTTATTTTCTTCTGTTTGCTTGCTTTACTTCTCAAATTTATAATTGTGCATTTGTATTGCCTTGGCTACACAAAGAAACAAAGATAAATTATGAGACTTAGATTGTAACCTTCATAATGAAAGGATAAAAGTATAAACTATATAATTAGCATGCAGCAGTCACTCACTTAGAATGAACTAAATATTTGTGCTGAATTACCTGCAAAAGACACTTGAGAAATTCACTGTTTCCTGGAAAGTCTGTCTTTATTAGTGAGCTTAAAACTACCATAGGAAAAATGATAGTGAGTTGCCATAAGAAAGAAGAAAGATCATTACAACTCATAGAGAAACCAAAAAGCAGAGTTATATTTGGCATTGTTTTTTCAAGGGCACCTGGGGGCTAAACTTGTCCATTCCTAGTGGAGCAGGAGATTTTAGGCTAGCAGAGCTGCAGCCATTAATACATAATTTTGGAATCATTCACCTTATTGCCCTAGTTCTGATTCTGTGTTCACCAAACAAGCCACTTTCTGATTGTAATTTGGCTATGTGCAATAGTCTCTGAGGAAATCATGAAACTGGGTTCCCACAATGCTCCCACTTGCACTGTGAATGGAGACCTGACAAAAGTCTCAGTTAGTTTTGCAAGTGTATATCTGTCCCTGTGAGGCCGAGGTCTTCTAAAAAAGTGATCAAACTGAAATTTCTGAACAAATCCGGAAGGTGGTGACATGCTCCAGAACTCCCTTTAGTAATCTGTCACCTGATTTTTCCTTGGCAAATTCTACAAGTTTGCATCACCAGTGACTTTTAGCCTGCCTCTCAGGGTTTTACAATATCAGCTTATATGTGATAATTCAGCATTAGAAGGTCATTCGCTCTGCTGTTATTTAGAAGTTCTATTAGTCATTGAAGTCAACAAAACCTAACTGGACTTACAGTACTTTGCTCTGACTCCACAATCTCTGCAGAACATTTATGAAACACTTTGTACAAACATACAACAGTATTGTTGTTTGCTTAAAATAATAGCAAAATGATAGTGGCACATATATATGTACATATGTATACACACCTAGATAACACAATTTAATATATGCAGGGTGCCAAAAATGTATGCACATTATATATATACACACATATATATATCTCCAAATATTAACAGATCTTTATTATTCTTGTTTAAAAATATTGTAATAGTTTGCTTAAGGCTGGCCTAGGTTCTAGAGTGTCCAACACATACAGATATATTAATCACTCATTAACTATGCTGTTGGAGAATAGAATTCATAAATAAGGCCCAGGCACAGAACTGATAATATATATGGATTTAAAGGGAATATTGCTAGATAATTTTGGTGAAGAACATTCTGTTGGTACAGTTAAGTGTGCTAAGTGTGTTTTTCTATATGTTCTTAACAGACAGTCTGCAAATAGTAATCTGAGATGCTACTTGCAAACAAACTTTCTGGTGCCAGTGAATAGGCCTTTCTCCACAATCAGATGATTTGTTGTGTGTACAACCATTGGATGGCCACTGATCTAGGTTAATGCAAATTTTATATACAAGATATTTCCAAAGAATGAGGTAGACTTTTGAAGAATGCCATATTTGAGATTAAACAATTGGGATTTTGAACTTAATTTTAGGGCTGTTACCAGAATACAGGTCCCTTAAAGATATGGATTTTAGTTTGTTTTGTTTGCTGATATATCTTATATGCTTAGAATAATATCTGGTACACAGTTTGTGCTCAGCATATATTTGTCCAGGGCATACATAATGATTAAGAGTTTGAGTTTTAGAGCCAAACATAGTTAAATTCCAGTTCACATAGCTTCCCTAAGCCTTGGTATGCAAAATAGGGATATCAATGCCTAAATTATAGATTTAAAATAAAAATTAAATAAAATAACAACTGAAGATCATTTAGCAGAGTTCCTAGCACAGAGCAAAGTCCTCAATTAATGAGACTTTTTACTTGTATTTCCATTAATAATAATGTTTAGTACATCTGCAGTATTAGATATTAATGAAGTGACATGCCAAATTGAAACTCTAAAAAGAAGTTTAGTCTAGAAATGAATAAATGTAATAATGACATAAATTTACTTTCTTTTTGTACCCTGCATTGTTAAAGAACCATATGAGCTTGAGTATACAAAGTGAAATAAACGCCAAGCACAAAAGACAGATAATTTTATCATTCGTTATTGAGAGTTCTTTCCTTCCTTCCTTCCTTTTTCCTTTCCTCCCTTTTCCCTCCCTCCTTTCATTTTCTTTTTCCTTTATCTTTTTTCTTTCTTCTCTCTTGCTCTCTCCCGCTTTCTTTTCCTTGCTTCATCTTCCCTCCCTCCCTCTCTTCCTCCCTTCCTTTGTCTTTTGGTCCGAAGAGCTTGGATCTTACAGTGGTCTATTGGAAGCCCCGAGTCCAAGGAAGGGAGAAAATAATGGGAAAGGCAAACATCCTACAAAGCTGGTTTTCTGGGTTCTGTTATTCTGTCAGATGGCTTATCTTTTTTTTTTCTTTCTTCTTTTTTTTAACTTCAGGTTGTATTTAAAAGGTCACACTGGAACAGCAGGAAAACAGAGCAGCCTGATCTTGCATGGTGCTGATTTCAGCACTAAAGATGCTGATAATGACAACTGTATGTGCAAATGTGCCCTCATGCTAACAGGAGGTAAGTCCTGTGGGGCTCTTTGCTAAGCTATGTTTCATTGGTTTAAGGCTTGAGTTTCTTCTCTATGAGGAAGGAGTGTGATCTTCTGGTCAGAAAACCTGCGAGCGAGTCCCTGGAGATCTATTTTATACTGCCCACTAGTTTACCCTGTGTTCTTGTGCAAGATATTGCCGGAATATTTAGAAGTTTGTCCTCTCCCCAGCAACTATAGTGGGGGTGTGTTAAGTGTGGTTCTGGGAAAAAAAATCAAGCCTTTTGAAGTCACAGTTATTCTATCTTCTAAATAATCACCACAATATCCCTACTGGAACAAATGATAATTTGGGAATTCAGTACATCTAGCAATGACTTTTCACAAAGTACTTTGCAACTGTGTAGTGGAGTTAAATGATCATTTAGTTGAAATGCACTAAGAAAAATAAGGAAGTGTAGTTAAACCTAAGGTTATGCCATTCAGACTAGCTGCACTGGGGGTTTCCATTCCATGGCATTAACCTTTGCAAGCTATTTTAGCTAGCATAGGAGATACCATTAAACAACATCATATCATAGAGTAAGAAAGTTAATCCTTTTTGTGTAGTTTCAATAGTTTTCCAGCTTTCTGATTTTGCCAAAGGTAGATATTCGATATGGTGCTAGCATGTCTGTAGCACTTCTTCAGCACTTACTAACCCTCCCCTCGTTTTTTGTTTTTTTCTTCTGGTAGAGATCTCACTCTTTCACTCAAGCTGGAGTGCAGTAGCATGATCAGGGATCACTGCAGTCTCAACCTCCTGGGCTCAGGCAATCCTCCCGTCTCAGCCTCCGGAGTAGCTAGGGTTAAAGGAACATACCACATGCCTGGCTAATTTTTGTATGTTTTGTAGAGATGAGGTCTCGCTTAGTTGCCTAGGCTGGTCTCAAACTCCTGGGCTCAAGCAATCCTCCTGCCTTGGCCTCCCAAAGTACTGGAATTATAAGCATGAACCACTGCACCTGGTCCTAATCAACTTTCTTAGCAAAGAAGGACCAGATCCTTGTCGTTAGTCTCAGAGCCTTGTCTAGGCAATGCCATATACCTAGAACTAAATAACCTTATTTTGTTTTAATTTTGTATGTTTTATATCTACCTTCTATTATAACAAGTTATACTGGTTTCTTTAAAAAAATAGAAATGTTTAATTTTAAAATGCATTCACAATATTTTATATTTAACAAATAATTGACTTAAAGAAAAATGTTAGTTAAATATTAACAAAAGTTATAAATGGATATAGCAAAAATCTGTGAAGTTGATACACAACTCACTAAAGTTTAGGAAACACTAAGCTAAAACCTGATGGTAAATTATGTAAATAAAGAATGTTATAGACTCTGGCAGAAAGGACTTGGCACCAAGCAAAACTGTCAGGAAAACCTTTTTCAGTGTTTTTCTTAATACATTTTTTGTGTTGTTTCCGTCTCTTACTGTAATAGCAATCATGCCCATCTTCAACGATCCTGATACACTTTTTGTATTATTCTATAACAAAACATGCTTTCATACTAGTAAGCAAAAAATTGTTTAAATCTAATAGTGTTCTTCCCCAGATACTGTATTACTACCATTATTATTATATACTATTATATGTTACTGCACGTGTTGTACTATCTTACTTGAACTCCAGACAACCTCTATGAAACAGCAGGGAGAAAAATTCACCTCTACTTAGTACATAAGGAAATAAAAAGTCAGTTAATGTTTGCCATTTCATCCTTAAAATCTAGCACAGTAGATTGTGATACATAGAAATGCAATAGAAAATATAGTACATGACTGAATGAGTGACCATCTTGTAACCCTTTATGTCACTTTTAAAATTTAAAGTCAGTGAAATAAACCATTAGATTGACATTTTCCCCCCATCAATTGATAGAGCATGGAAAAGTATGGAAGAAAACTTTGGGGAAAATCTTTGCATACTCCTCCCCATCCCCAGCCCCTACATTACTACAATTACCAAATCACAGCCCATTGATCCCCATCCATGCCACCTATATTGACATCATTTAAGTGTGAGACCAGCCCCCGTATTCTCAAAACCAACTTATTATTAGTCTTCCTCTGTCATATTTTTTAAGCTTTGAATATATTATCTTGGCATCACATTCAATTTCATCAAATATTTAAGAGTTTCCTATATGTAATTTTGTAACTACACAGCCCCCAAAATTGTTGCTATAATTCTAGAATTTTTTTTTTTCTGAGTTGGAGTCTCACTCTGTCGCCCAGGCTGGAGTGCAGTGGCACACACACTGTCACCCCAGAGTTGATGTGTTGGGCTCCAACGATCCTTCCGCCTCAGCCTTCCAAGTAGCCAGAACTGCAGGCATGTGTTGCTACCATGCCTGGCTAATTTTTTATTTATTATAAAGGCGAGGTCTCGCCAAGTTGCCCGGGCTGTTCTCAAATCCATGGGCTCAGGCACTCCACTCACCTTGGCCTCCCAAAGTGATGGGATTACAGACTGAGCCACCAAGCCTGGCCTCTAGGATGTTTTAAAACATGGTACACACATGGTAGGTCTTGAACTTTTCCCTGAAAGAAAATTTTTATTTTCATTACCTCCCTGATCTTGTAAATGAAATTTTCAGCAATTTTATACAAAGACATAAGGAATTTGATTTTTTGGTTTCTTGGCCATTTTAATGTTGAAATACACTTCATTTTCTCCATGTTTATTTTTACAGATAATTTTTCTTACCAAATAAACACAATGCATAAAAGACCAACAGTAAAATATTTCGAATGTGTCCTTAGAAGAATGTTCCAATATATTCATATTCCTGTCATAATAATAAAAATATGGAGTGAAGAGGAGAATGCACATGTTGTCGATGAGAACTTTTTTGTTCAGATTTATGATTTTATTTCTACTTTAAATGACTGAACTTTGTCATGTTCTTTCATCCATAATCATTCCTGGATCCCCTTCTTACTCGCCAATAAACACTTATGCTGGGGAGAGAAAATTTCCACTATTGCTCAGACTGGAATAGTCTAAGTAAATATATTTTTGTAAAAACACCATTACCCTATCAAATATCCTTTTGAAGGAATCCAGGTCTTGCAAAGCTATTCACTCTGCAAAGTGTGGAATTTAGATAGCTAAGAGCTGGAGAACATAAGGATGAATATCAGTGACAGTCCAGGTGACTGGAATATTGCCTGGAACTGATGTCCTTACTTAGCCACTTTCCACCGCCATAATTTATTCACTGTCAAATTTTCCCTTAGAACCACTTTTTTCATCTAATGATTTTTCCTTTCTTCTTCTTTTTTTTAGATTTGTATTTGAGCTTGTTGCCTATTTAAAAGTCTCTTTTAAGCAATGAGTCTTCATACTCTTTGAAACTAGTAACTCATGGTTCTTTGTCATCTTCAATTAAAGCTTTGTTTTATCTTGTTTATTTATATGTATATTTCCTTTGTTTCTAAAAGGAATTCAGAGTAAAAGTAAGATTTATTGCCCACTAACTGTCCTAGTTGGTTTTCTTCAAGTACATGAAGGGATTTTTGTTGGAGATTGTGGTATCCTTATTATTCTTATCTGTCTAAGACTGAACAACAAGAGATAGGCTTAATTGAAAGCAGAAGGTATTTCAGCTAGACACAAGGTAGAACATTTTGATCTTTTTTCTTCTTTCCTAACATCCCAACTTCTTAACTTTCTTCTATCAATTTGATGTATTTTTACTGAGTATCTACAAAGGGAGTCAACTACTATTACAGAAATGAGTACTACAGAATAGAGTTTACTTCTATTGAGGGAGATTGTCAACAAAAAGTAAACAATAAATAAAAACATTTCAAACCCTAACAAGTTCTGTGGAGAAAATATAACATGAATTTGTTATTAGAGGAAAGGAGAAGCAACTTTGAATGGAGTGTCGGGGATCCAAGGCTAGAATGAGTTACCACGGAGGATTATGAATTACTAGTTATGAACATCTTTAAGAAAAGAATAAAAGCCTATTTATTTGAAAGAGTTTAGTTATGCATTTTTGTAGTTGTGGATCTAGTAAAACCTCTTATGTTTTCTTCTGTTCCTAAGAGTCTATGATCCCATGTACTTAATACAATCTCTAATAGGGAAAAACTAGTAATATTGCTCTTCTTGCACAGGTGGTGATTTGTCATACATTGTTAAGCTGAAAGGAGACATCCTGGACTGAAAAAATCATACATTTGCATCAATAGAAATAGTACAATGTTTTACATCCCCTTTCCCAGAAGTATGTTTACTTATTAAGAGGGTCAACTACTATTCCTACCTTACCAGAAAGCCAGTAATTCAATATAAAAAGCCAGTTTTAATATTGAGTAATTTTGTGTTTCATAACACATTTCTTACTGTTCAAGAGCATCTATATCAAAAGCAACCCTTAATTAGCCATAAAATAGAGATAAATTGTCAACACAGATCTATAAGCTAGAGTTATACGTGCTGTGTAATTGCTGTTGAACTTGGGAAAATGTTGAAGTTTTGTCCTTAGGTTTCCTTCTTTATAGAAGATATTACTGCAAATCCGTATTTTTCTTTAGTGGAAAGAATACATTTAAGAGGTGATTATAGGAAATATTTTCCTAGTCCTTTAGGAAAGTTCCTATTATTCTATTCTGAGCTCCTCATAAGGGGTAAATTTCATTTAAAACTTAAGTAGTTTTATCTACTACTTAACATTAAGAAAATAAAAATGTAATCTTATGCAATGCATGATTTGTTTGTATAGATTTTTTGGATATGAAAATAAATATTTTAAAAATTCTGATTCCAAAATTAAGACAATGAACATCATTTATTGAACTAAACCATAGTCTTTAGTACTAAATTAGGATTTTTCAAAATACTATTTCCAAAAGCCTGTTTAAAATACAATTGTTAAACTACAATTATTACGATTGTAATAAAAAATAATTATTCCTAAAAGTCTGTTGTAAACTATAAGTATTAAAGGTTACTAACAACAAAAACCAAACAAACATGTTATTGTTTTACATTCCTTACTGTACTTTTCTTTCAATGCAATTTCCATATTTAGTACATAAAATAAAAGCTATGTGAAAATGTGACCTAACCTTCTGTAGAAAGAATCTGTTGCGGTAGAAACTCCGACTTCTTTTCCCACGCATAAACCATGTCAGCTGACAGACAAGACTTTCTAAAGCTAACAAAGGATATTTCTCAGTTCAGTTCTTAAAGAGAGAATAAAGCCATACATATAAATTTCTTAGTGTACCCTAGAAGTTTCCAGATGCTAACAGCAGAGAGTTGATAAATGCTTGCTTTGCCTGCCATATAATCTTGAAGAAGACAAAGAAAATGAGGGAAACTAACAGCTTCTTCAACCAGTGAATGATGTTGAAGTAACAAGATCTTTGGGCAAATATAATCATCTTGGCATTTCTAATAACCCAGGATGGTCGTGCTAAGCATTGACAGTAGATGAGAAATACTCAAACAATTACTTGTGTTTGTATTATACTCTAAGAATAAAATAACAAATATTTATTAAGCTCTTACCAACATTTTTGCATTATCCTAAATGATTTATATTGAATAACTTAAATTTCCACAAGCCCTCTGAAGTAGAGACAACAATAGTACCTTTGGAAAGAACTGAGATCCAGAAAATTCACATAGTTTGCCAAAGTTCACAGAATCTGTGTCAGAGGTAGAATTTGAATGCAAGTACTCAACCTCCAGCAGCCTTTGTTTTGTCTAATCTTTCTACTGCCACTTTTAAAAAGAAGGGCATTTAGAGAGAATGATAGAGCTCTATTTTGCTGTTTGAAGCATCTTTTCTGAAGCACTTCCTCACTTAAGCACGGTTAAAAGTGAAATGAAGTCTGAGGGAGAAGAAAGAGAGTAAGAGAATACCTAGAAATTTTAATGTATTCAGTATTGCAGGCCAGGATAAACAACTTTTCATCTTTGGAACAAAATGAAGAGAAATAGGGGAAAAAAAAGCCAATTCCTTGGTCTGAAGGGGATATAGTATGAGATGACAGAAGGAATGCAGACCTCTAGAAAGGTCTTTTGCCTCCAGTACACAAAACCCATGCAGCTGCTTCTTGAGGCTAGCTATGGGTAGGGCTAACTTTATACACATAAACTCATCAAATGATTTTTCCAGTCCGATTCTACAAATAACATTGGCCCAAATCAATTCAGTTTAACGTCAGTGAGGGGAGACCAGAATCTTAATTTTTTGCATATTGCAGATTAGGATGCATGCATTGAAAATGAATAAAAGAAATCCACAGACACAGTTATACCTTTTCATTCTGCTGTACTTTTTACCTTGGAAAAAAGTGTTGAGAGACGTTTTGTTTAGGATCAGAAAAATTTGAGAGTTGGGTTTCCTAACTAACATTCAAATAAATGTGAACTTCCTGAGTACAAAGTTTAGAATCAAATTGCTATTTTCTGGGCAAAGTTTCATTTATTAGCGATAAAATGTGAATTTTCTGCTTCAAAGATAAAAGACTCAAATGGTTTTTAAAGGCCTGGGATAGTTATTACAAAACTAAATTTTAATGAGTTAAGTGTAAATGAATTAAAAACACGCATCTCAGATTTCTTATTAAAATATACATGAGGTTACAGGTTATGAAGAAAAATGCTTGGCAAAGGACATGTCAGCAGTTGCCAACCTTAAAACATTTGAGAGAGTTTATCAGTTGTTCCAATAGCAGATGGAAGTTGGTTTCTTCATCCTTTGCTTGCATCACCAAGTTCTTTTTAGGCTTAAAGTGCCATTCTTTGATTAGCGTCTTTTGCATGTTTCTTTCTTGTTATTCCCAGGTACATACAAGTACACAGTTAATATTTCCACAGGACACAGAGAATATATAATCCAGACATTGTGTATCTTGTCATAAAACAACTTCATGCCTAGGCGTACTCCTCTGAACATCTATACAGAACACTTTCATTCAATACAGACTTTCCATATGTGCTAGGATCTACGATCACCTACCAATTCCAAACATACATATGAGAAACCAGGAGTCTGCTGTACTTTTGCCTGATTTAAACCACATCTTTGCAGGAGTCATGTTGAAAATACCTGGCCATGCTTAACTTATTTTAAAGAAAAGTAGAAAGTAGACAAACTATTTGAAATATTTTATATGAAAAATTATTTTGTTTGTGTAGCTTGTTTTAAACATGTGTCAGAGGAAACAGAGAATACTTGCCTGCACAGAAATAACTACTTTTACCTTGAAGTTAGGAATCTTTTATAATGGAATCAAAATTGTTATGAGAAATAATTGCTCTTTTATTTCATCTTCTGCCACCTTGATTCATTGTCTTTATTATCGACTGCTCTCTGATGAACCACTGATCTTAAGATAAAGAGTTAATCGAACACTTCAAGCTGTTGATTACTCAGGAAATCAAAACAAAACATTGAAAAAAACCCATGTTAGGTTCTTAAATACCATGTTTTTATAATATGGACATTGTGCAACTGTACTCCATGTGAGGTCCAAATTATTTTTATACTTTTCTAATAGACCCCACCAAGCAAATAAGAAATTATGTTGGCAATGATGACCTTGTCTTCATTATTGAATTACTTTGATGCACCACAAGATCTCATCCCTTTTGTTCCTTTCCAAAACTTTCTGCCCCATTTCCTAGATAACATATACCAAACACTTAGATAGAATTTTACAGGCTCTAATAGTGCATCATCTCATTTGACCCCTAAAATCGTGCTGTGGAAATGGTTGGTCAGACATTATAAACCATTTATTATCACTGTGACCTTAGAAAAGTTCCTTAAACACTGTGAGCATGGGTGTCTTTATGGTATTTGCCATAACACATAAAACTGTTTGGGGGATACAATGAGAAAGTACATATAAATATTTTCCCACTAACTATTAAAAAATATCAAATATTATTTGTATTATTGCTTTGGGTTATTGATTAATGAAGTCAGCATCAAAGTCAAGGTCTTCTAACTGTTCTGGCGCTCTCCAGGCTCCCCATTGCCCACAAGAAAATTTCTTAGAGTGTAATTAAAACCTCTATGTTCTCCCTCCTGTTTATTTTTCTAGCCCTGTATTCTCCAACCCCTTACCCACTGGCACTCCAGCCAAGCCACACTGCTGGCAGACATTCTCTCCTGCTCTTCCAGAGCAGAGACTGTATTTAGAAGTTCTTTCTATCCAGTGAACTCATACCCATCCTTCAGGACCCAGATCAGTTATTGAATGAATGAGCTTTGTGGTTCTCCAGGCAGTTAGGACTTTCTGCCTCTATATTTCCGTAGCATTATCCTCATCTCTTGTTTAATGACTATCCACCCTCTTCTTTTTTTTTTTTTTTTAAGTATTTTGTTTGTTTCTCACCTACTCAAAACTGTGCATGCTTTGAAGCCGGGAATTTTGTTTCACCTAACCTCTGTCCATTGGTCAATATTTGTGGAATTGATTCTAGACTCATTTTCTCCCCTTCATCATGCTGCCACATATGCTCAGGATGGTTTTGGCAGATCTTATAGAATGAGGGCTCTAAATAATGTTTAACCTGGCAGATCTGATTTCTCTCGTTAAATGTTGGTTCCCATTCCTAGAAAATGTTTTACTTGTTCACCTGACAATGGACAAGAAGACTGACTAAACCATACATTTCTTTCCTGCAAACATTGTTCAACTTTTTTTTTAACTTTTAATTTTGTTATTTAAAAGATGCAGAGTACAATTCAGGTTTAGGTATACAAATGTTCATTATGCAGGTATCCTTGTTGATGAGGTGTGCCAGCCCCCTGGCAGACTCCCACTACTGCCAATCCTGCCTCTTCCCCTCACAGCAGTTTCCTGCTACTGCCAATTCTTTTCTTATAGTATTATGGTAATTGTTCAAGGTACACTTGTGAGTAAGAACATATGTTACTCACTTCTTTGTTTCTGTGATACATTACTCAGTATTATAGACTCTAAGTCCATCCAGGTTGCTGTGAAGTTCATGATTTTGTCCTTCTTTATGGCTGCGTAATATTCCATCATGTATATGTACCACATATTTTTTATCCAGTTCTCTTTTGATGGGCAGCATGGTTGGTTACATGTTCTTGCTATTGTGAACAATGCTGCAATAACCATATGTATGCAGGTATCTTTTTCATGGAGTAATTTGAGTTCTTCTGGGTATCTTCCCAGTAGGGGAATTGCGGGTTTGTATGGAAGGTTGATTTTTAGATCTTTTAGGAATCGCCACACTGTTTTCCACAGAGAATGTACTAGTTTACATTCCCACCAACAGTGTAGAAGTGTTCCCTTTTCATCGCATCCTCTCCAGCATCTGTTGTTTTCTGAGTTACTGATGATGGCCGTCCTGACTGGAGTTAGGTGGTATCTCAGTGTAGTTTTAATATGCATTTCTTTGATGACTAGTGAGGCTGAGCATTTTTTCATGTATCTGTTGTTTGCTAGTATGTCTTCTTTTGAGAAGTGTCTAGTCATATATTTTGTTCATCTTGTAATGAGGCTGTTTGTTTTTTTCTTTTCTGCACTTTTTACCAAGACTGCCTATTTTTCCACCTTCATCTCCTACAAGTCATCCTGTAGTTCATCACGATGTACCAGCTATACTGATACCCTTTCAGTCTCTAAAAACACTAAGCCCTTTCTTCTTCACAGTATTTGCATGTGCTATAATGCTTTATAATATAATTGAAATTGTCATAGGAAATAGTTGTTCATTTATTTCATTTTTTGCCATCTTAATTCATCATTTTTATTATAAATTGCTCTCTGATAGAGATTTTACATGCTTTAATAGTGTGTCATCTTATTTGATCCTTAAAACTTATCACAGAAACAAAGAACAGAGTACCATATATTCTCACTCATAAGTGGACCTTGAACAATTATAATACTATAAAAAAGTGTTTGGCAGTAATGGGAAACTGTCGGGGGAGTGGGATTGGCAGTTGAGGGAAGCTTCTAGGGGAGGGAGGGGCATACCTCATCAACAAGGGTACCTGCATAATCAATGTTTGTATGCCTAACCCCGAATTGTACCCCACATCTTTATAATAAGAAAAAATAAAAAAGAAACTGAGAAGAGTCTTTTCCCATCCTCATGGACTTTCTCCCTCTTTTCCTTTAGCTCATTCAATATCAACTTCTATGAATGTGAAAAGTTGAGTTATTCTCCTTCAGAGCTCCTGATTATTTCCTTCATGCCATTTTTTGGATCTGTAGTTATTTTATTTATTTGATTACATTTTTTTCTGTTTCTCACATTAGAAGTGAGTTCCATGAGGGTAAGGACCATAATTATTTTGCTGAGTATTGTGTAACAACATTTCACAATAATTACATATTGAATGGGTAAATAAAGGAAAATGAATACAATAAGTATGGATGCTATATGTTGGCATGCCTATCAAATACAGTTTTTTAGTAAACTAAGTAGTTTACTAAACAATGACTGGTCAATCAGTCAAAGTCCGTTGGTCAGTCAATAAACCTGCTGCCATGTGCCAGTCATTCATTAACCAAACTCTGCTATGTATAGTACCAAACATGAGGCAAGAGCTATTATATAAGCTATCACTTTCTAATGTTTTTTAGGATAAAGAAGTAAATGTTAGGTGATCCAGTCTGTAGATCATTTCGGCTTCAGACGACTGTCCTCTTGTTGACCATGACCCAGGCAAAGTGGCCTTCTTTCTACGTCTCCAAAATGCCATTCTCCTTATCACAAACATTACCCTACTCATTAGAGAAAATACATAAGACCAATTTATCTGATTCACTCACAAGCTCCTACTGTTTCTTGTCTCTTTCCTGAGTATACCCAGTTTACCAATGACTGTATCCTTTAGCCTATGCCCTTTATTGCCAGGCTGTTGTTGCAACAGACATGTCTTTCCACACTCCTTTGGGACACGTGATTTTCTGTAAACCAAATAAACAAATCACATTTTTTTCTTTTTTTACCATGAGTACTGTAATGCAGATTGGAATATCATTCTATGATTCATTGTCAGCCTCAACAGAAGAATAAGTGTGTCTGCTTGAGAGACCATGGTGGATATTTGAAGGACTTTGAAAGGCTCATCAATATGTTGCAAGAGTGTTTCAAGAAGGGCACAGAAAAGGAGGAGAAAAGTGAAAACACAGAAGCTATCATGTTGAATTTCATTTAGAGTTTCTTTTTAGTCCTTTAGAAAGAGTCTTCTGGGTAAATAAATTTTCCAGTATTAGAATATCTTTTGTAACATAAATAGCATACTTTTACTAGCTGTACTGATCAAATATTGGAGGAATTAATCTTAAGGAAGGAAAAAAGTTTGAATGTTACAGTTCTTCCTTCTTTGCCAAACAAGAACCCTCTTGTCTCTCATGTTTTGACTGCATTAACATTTATGTTGTTTGCATACAGTTGGTAAAACAGCACTGAACATAGTGTCTTTCTAAATTCCTCAAGACATACTATATAGTTCCCCGGTATGAATTAGTGATTAATCCAGCTTGTTAGGCCTCTCATGTGACTTTATAAACATAACTCAGCTGTATTCATCTTCCAGAATTGAAAAATGAGAACTAGTTTTCCTTCATTTAATTTTTTCTAAAGTTTCTACAAGATGGTGCTCATGTTACAGTTAAACATCAGCTGTACAGCTTTCTCTTTCTTTAGCTATTAGTCCCTGAGGTAGAAGTCTGTAATCAAAGAGAGGTCAACTGTATCCAAATAAAAAATATGCCAGAATGTCTCTGGCATAAATCTCTCCTTAAAGATTCAGTAGTGTTACTTCAGGAGAGGGGAAAAAGTACTATGTTTTATTTAAAAATCTAAGAACTTAATTCATAAAAAAAAAAACTGAGTTATCTAGTCATCCTTACAGGGGGCTATGCAAACACAGGATTTCCACATTACTTGTCCAGTTGTTTTTCTGTTTACTAAGTTTGGAAAGCACTTAATCATAGATAAAATATTACTATATAGTAAATAAATGGCTACTATTGATGAATATTCCCCATGTCGTTATACTCTATAGAGAGGACATATTAACTAAAAGTCTATTTGAGTATTATACTCATTGCATAGTATTCAGTTAATTTTAGAAGCAACTTAGAACTAGCTCTTGACAAAATTATAAAGCAGATAGAGAAAATCTTTCTTTCTAAATAGATGTCAGTTGGTTGTCTAAGTTTCTGAATTTACTCACTAATAAAATATTGTTCTATTGCCAATAACAGTCATAAGATGGAATGTCTTTCATGGGTATCTGCACTTGTCTTATATACAAGTTCAGGTATGATTTATGTTGTATCCTGAAGGCCAGAGCCTTCCCAGCGTTACAATTTCAGTTACATCACATTTAAAGTGGTTTTCTTTCTTTCTTTTTTTTTTTTTTGAGTTGGAGTCTCACTCTGTCACCCAGACTGGAGTGCAGTGGCCGCTCCCGGCCACCGCAGCCTCAACCTGCTGGACTCCGACGATCCTTCCACCTCAGCCTTCCAAGTAGCTAGAACTACAGGCGCGTGCTACCATGCCTGGCTAATTTTTGATTTATTTACTGTAGAGATGAGGTCTCGCCAAGTTGCCCAGGTGGGTCTCGAACCCTCAGGCTCAGGCAATCCACTCACCTCAGCCTCTCAAAGCGCAGGATTACAGGCTGAGCCACCGAGCCCGGCTAAAAGTGGTTTTCATAAAAATATTTCTTTCTCTGATTTTTCATGCAACTCCTAAATCAGAAGTCATTTAAAATAAGAAAGACTTTTATTGAATACCTTCTATTTGCAAATAATTATAAGTAAAAACAAATTTCCCATCAGTTAATGCTATCATTTCCAAATGTTTCATTTACTTATAATTGTTTCTTTTCCTTCTCTCTTTCATTATGAATTAATTTTTCAGGCTGGTGGTTTGATGCTTGTGGTCCCTCCAATCTAAATGGAATGTACTATACTGCGGGACAAAATCATGGAAAACTGAATGGGATAAAGTGGCACTACTTTAAAGGGCCCAGTTACTCCTTACGTTCTACTACTATGATGATTCGGCCTTTGGATTTTTGAAAGCACAATGTCAGAAGCAATTACAAAAGCAACAAAGAAATCTAGAGAAGCTGCCAGATGAGAAACTGCTTGAAAACTTCTGAAGTAAACAATATTGTCTCCCTTAACAGCAACACGTGTTGGTCATGTGAAGTCACCAAGGTTCTTGACTGTGGATTTGTAGCCTTCTGAGTTCACAGAAGTCTCTACTTGGGGCCACCACGTTCATATGGCTTGACTATAGAATATGCCACTGACTGCCATGCTTTAAAAAGGGAAGAAACTTCTCAGCTTGCTGTGCTTCAAACTACTACTGGATCTTATTTTGGAACTACGGTAGCCAGATGGTAAATATGGTTAATGTCATGTAAAGCAGAAAAATGAATAAAAATAGAATATACATGAAGAATAGAAACAGGCCTGCCATAATTTTGGAAAAGATGTGTTATTACACCAGTGAAAAGGTGTCATATCTATGCAAACCTACTAACAAATATGTTTATACTGTTACACAATTCTGATAAGAGTTCAGGAAAAACATCACATTCCTCTGAGTTGGTTAAATGTTAATGGATTTCAGAAGCCCAGTTCCGACATCATACTCAATAGTTTATTTCCGTTTACCCATCTTCAAATGCAAATTCCAGTTTTGCAAGCCATAATCAATCAGAGAACCTGGAAAATAACAATGTGAGGCAGAAACAAACTCTATTACTCTGATTTTTTTTGACTTTTTTTTAAATTGACATACTCAAGTAAGGACATATGAGGTAAAAAATTACTATCCCCCTACTATGGTTTTCATTTATTTTTAAAACAGACTGACTGATATATAAATATATTTATAGCCTGAGTAAAGTTTGAAGAATGTGAAATATATCATCAAGTTCTTATAATAATATACATGCATTTAATATTTCCTTTGATATAATACAGGAAAGCAGTATTTTGGAGTATATTAAGTTGGAGAAAAACCAAGTAAACTGGAGGAGTTCATTTTACAGTATCTTGCATGTGTATGCATATGTGTAACTTCATTATTTTAAGATCCATTCATTATTTTTAGAACTTCAGTTCTTCACCCTGTAATTTCTTACTAAATTAAATTTTAACATGTTTACCAGATTCACCCTGTTCCAGCTTCTGTAGAAGATACACTTTTAAGTTTATGAAAAATAAAATAATTATAAATACCATTGTACATAGCATGTTTATATCCACGATAAACCTTATAGCTATTAAATCTGGAATACGCAATGTTGTCTTTAATAATACAAATAAACACAAGTGCTCCAAGAAATCTACTATATTGCTTGATGAAATACATTACTATTCATATTTTTCTTCTTCAGTCTGTTTTCTAAGGCAATTTTTAATTTTTTAAAATTATTATCATTAGTGGAGAAAATTGGCAAAACATTGTGTATTATATGTAAGGGAAACACACACAAAGAAAATAAATCACAGTTATCTGACTAATTAAGAGAAATTCTGACTTATCTGCTGTAAATTTCTCAATGAAAGTATTCTTATGGGATATTCTACTTTAAGTGAAATTTTGGGCACAGATTTTTGTGGGAACTTGAAATTATTACAGTATTTTATCAAAAATTACTCTCTGCCTCTAAGTATTCAAGATTACAATAGTGGACAGTTTTTTTAGAAATATGGGTTATTATGGGATGAGAGAATTGAAATATATACTGAGTCTCCTTTCTTAGAAAATAACTTTTTTTTTTCCAAGGTAATACCAATTTCAGAGTTGGGGACTTGATTTACCATGCCTTAGTGGCTTTCCTCCATTTGAGAGGATAAAGCTGTTCACATTTTTAACAATTTGTTTTTAAAAATTTACTATTAAGTCTTTTTATATTTATGTATCTGTATACAAATTTTTTTTTGTCTTACAAATGATATTTGCAGGTATTATACAATTTTTCTATTCTTGATGGTTCCTTCATAGCACAGTTGAGTCTCCATCCCTAAAAATCTTCTTGATTGTTTCCATTTAGGTAAAAGAGAATGAGTGTTTTGTTCTGTTGTGTTTCTAAAGAATTTTGTTTTACCAGTCTTTGGATAAAAAATTATTTCTAAACTCATATTACAAAAATAAAATAAAATAATGAAAAAAGAAAGCATGATACCTACCATTTTGTTATCTGGGTTTTAAAAATGAGATATTGTTTCCAATTATTTATAATAAAAGAGTATAAAATGATTTATGACTCCATTATGTGCATTTTGTAATGCTTACATGTTTATAGCAATTTAGTATATATATCATTTGCATTTAATTATTTCCAAATAGGATAATTAGGCATTAGAGTTTTGTCTTTAAATTTTATTTCAATAAAATTCATAGTTTTTATTCAAATTTCTTCATTTCAATCACAACATTGATTTTAAAAAATTGAAAATAATATTTGTGCAACCTCATCTAATTATGAAAATAAGGAATCACTGAAAAAATTTCTACCAAGTGAACTAAAACTTGAATCTGTGAAAACTTTTGGTCTGGGATGAAATAAGAATGATTAGCCTCAATAGAATGGTAAACCAAAGCAATGAATGTGAGTTCCACGTCACTACCATATGGCTGTCTTGTCCTGCTAATTATTTAATTCTATATTATAATATGACAATGGACAATACATTTTGGGAACTCTGAATATGGAATAAGAGGATATGTGCTGAATACTTGAGTTTGGTATAAAGGAGAAAAGGGATAGATCATAAAGGAGATGGTACTCGCTACTCAACCCTGACATCCTATCAGCAGTCTTTTTTTTTTTTTTTTTTTGAGTTGGAGTTCCACTCGATCGTCCAGACTGGAGTGCAGTGGCCGCTCCCGGCCACCGCAGCCTCGACCTGCTGGGCTCCGGCGATCCTTCCGCCTCAGCCTTCCGAGTAGCCGGAACTACAGGCGTGCAATACCACGCCCGGCTAATTTTTTTTGATTTATTGTAGAGATGAGGTTTCGCCTGCCCAGGCGGGTCTCGAACCCGCGGGCCCAGGCAATCCACTCACCTCAGCCTCCCAAGGCGCGGGATTACAGACTGAGCCACCGAGCCCGGCTAGCAGTCTTATTACTTGTCCTTGCAATGAAGTTTCTTACCCTTGCCCTTGAATTTGCTGCCATTGCCACCCCATTTATCAAACCTTCATTAATTTCCACCTAGATGGTTGGAAAATATGTTCTTTCTTTTGCCTCTCTCTACTCCTGTTCACCCTATCTGAGCAAAACCTTATTTCTCTTAAAGGCAGACTTCTGAACATGTTTCTCCCTGCTCAGTCCTTCAGTGCTTCTTCACTACTAGCCTAATTTAAAATAACATGTCAGGTTAGCCCCAGCCTGCATCACCAGACAGCTTCATTCCAACTAATGAGTATTTCAAGCAAAATGAAGAAGTCCTTGGTAGACTATTTGCAAAAATGCTGCCTATTCTACCACATTCTGTAACTAGGCCCTTTCCAGTGTGATTTTGTAGCTTGTCCCATAAAGAGGTGGAGTCTATTTTCTCACCCCCAGAATGACTGGCTTATTTTCTCACCCCCAGAATGACTGGCTTGGGACTTGCTGTAACCAATGGGACGCAGAAGTGACTGTGTGCCAGTTCTGAGTCTGATCAGCAACATTCTACTTTTGCCATGAAATAGATCTCATGGTAGCCTTATAGAGGATTAGAGACCATGTGGAACAAGACCAGATGAGACCACTTGGACCAGCCAGCCAACAGTTTACTCATCAGATGATTCTAGATATGTGAGTGATTTCAGCTGAGATCAACAAAGCCTGGCTCAGATCAGCAGAACTGCCCAGGTAACATGTATAATTAGGAGAAACAGCCGGGCACGGTGGCTCAGCCTGTAATCCCGCGCCTTGGGAGGCTGAGGTGAGTGGATTGCCTGAGCCCGCGGGTTCGAGACCCGCCTGGGCAGGCGAAACCTCATCTCTACAATAAATCAAAAAAATTAGCCGGGCGTGGTAGCGCGCACCT
>CAUYQG010149661.1:0-53215 GCA_963574415.1 Tarsius wallacei | reverse complement strand
CAGGGGCTCGGGGCTTTCAGGCCCATAGAAAAGCGCCCCCCCCACCCCGCCCCGCCCCAGGGCAACCTGCTGGGAAGAGCATGTGAGGACATGCCCCACCCTTTCTGGTCCCACCGCAGATCCTGCATGGCTCCCTGTGGCTGAGCCCTGCCAGAAACCGGCCATGGGGGGGGACTCCCTCAGTGGGTGCAGTCTGAGACAGCCAGAGGAAGTAGGGTGCAGAAAGGCCCTGAGGGGCAAGGGAGCAGCGTGGAGGGCGTCTGTCTGCCCGGGCCAGGGCCTCAGAAGCCAGCAGGGTCCCTGGGCTGTGGCAGCCGCTGTGTCAGGAAGCCGAGGCTGCAGGCCAGGGGCGCTGGGCCTGTTTGTGCAACCCGGGCTGCGGATGGCTTCGGGCCGCCTGGCCATGAGCTGTCGAAATCGAGAGGTTGACATTTAACATGCAGCAGCTTCCTGTGATGGATAAATATTAAACACAGTGCGAGCGACAGGACTAAGTAAATACCTATTAGTCTCCGGGATGGAGTCTGCAAGGAGAGGATGTCCTAATTGTTCACCCTTCTTGTAATATGAAATAAGCATCGCGCTGGACTCCAGCCGAGGAGCTGCCTTGCGGGCGCTCTGCCTCTCTCTCTCTTTCCCCCCTACTTCTCTCTGATCCCCCTCCCCCCTCCCCTGCCCCCCCCCCCAGCCCTCCCTCTGTTCCTCTCTGCCTCTCCTCTACCCCCTCCCCTCCTCTCTCTCTCCCTCAATCTCTTCATTCTCTCTCCGTCTCCCATCCCTTCCCCCTTTCTCCCCCTCTCAATCTTTCTCAACCTCTCTTCATCTATTTGATCTCCCTCAATCTCTTTTTAATTTAATCATAGTCACTCGAACAATCTTACATTTTTTGAGGTTAAACCCCAAAATAATAATAGCATACGGAAAACTAAGCATTTTCGTGACCTTCCTTGAAAGACTAGACTAGAATAACAAAAAATGACAGGAGACCTAATAGTGGCATAATTCAACCTATCATTTATACATTTTATAAAAAATAAAAGACAAATGTCAAGGAGGAAGATTGTGGGAAAAACATCAACCACCCATGAGGCTGGATCTATCTTTTGTCTCCATTGAAAAGTCTAATTCTCTCTCTCTCTGAGTGCATGTATATTGTGTTATCAACGATATTATACATTCTACTATCTACTACAAATATTATGCTATCTACTACACACACACACACACACACACACACACACTTTGGCCACAAGCTACAGCACCATGCATTCAACCATCCGACCCGTGTCCACCAAGCACCTATCATAAGAGGGACCGTGCCAAGTCCTGAGTCAGAACAGCATGCAAGATGGCGAGGGCGGTCGCCTGCATTGGTTAGTTACTGCTCTGTCACAAGTCCCCACGCATGGAGTGGCTTAGAGCAAAAGCAGAAACTCTCGTGAGGCTGCACAGAGTGTCGTCGGGGGCTGTGATCTCATCCCGAGGGCCAGCCAGGGGAGGGCCCGCTTCTAATCACACATGCTTGTCGGCAGAATCCTGCTCCATGGCATCCGAGGAAGGAAGGCCTCTGGTTCTGCTGGCTGTTGGCTAGAGGCTGCCACCAGTTCCTTGCCAGGCCAGGGGCTCTCTCCACACGATGGCTCCCATCATGGCCACTCTCTCCATCCAAGCCAGCAAGGGAGGAAATGAATGCTTGCCAGATGAGCTTGGCAGTCTTAGGGACATCATCACAGGCGGGACATCCCACGACCTTGACCATACCGGTTCAAAGCAAGGCCCTCAAGGGAAGGGTGTCCCTCCAGGGTGGTGACCTTGGAGGCCATCTTCAAGTCTGTCTGTCACATTACCGATGGAGCTTACATTGAGAGGGGAGGCAGGCAGCACATGCATAGATCAAGAAGATCATCAGTAATGGTGAAAAATGTCAGGAAGAAAATCACCAGGGGCCAGTTCAGGAACGCTGGGGAGACAGGAGGAGCTTCTTTGCACGGGGCCCCAGAAACAGCCTTTCAGGGAGGGAGCACGTCAGTGGAGACTTGACGAACCAGACGGCCGATCTTGCCTCCGTGAAAGGACACTCCGGCAGAAGGAACAGCGAGAGCCAACACCTCCCTGGAGGCAGGGAGGAGGCCCGAGGGGCTGGAGTGTGGGAAGCACAGGGGACAGAGGCTGGAGGAGAGGCCGAGAGGTGGGCAGGGCCTAGGTCATGCAGGGACTTGCAGTCCTGGTGGAGGCATTGGGACTCGACTGGGAAGGAAAGGGAGTGGGCAGTGCAGCAGGACCCTAGGGCTGCCATGGCTGACTGTCACGAGCGGGGCTTTTAGCAAGCACAGCTCATCCTCTCACAGTCTGCAGGCTGGAAGTCCACTGTCAAGGCGCCAGCAAGGCCGTGTCCCTTGCCTGCCTCTCTCCAGGCTTCCAGGGCTGCTGAGAGTCCTGGGCGCGCCTCACCTTGTGGCTGCTCACTCCACGCCCTGGCCCTGTTGTCACACGGCACCCTCTTCCTGTGCATCTCCCTCCAGTCCCCTTGCCCTCTCCTTGAAGGACACCAGTCATATTGAGGGAGGGTCCACGCTGCTCCACGGTGACCCCATCTTAACACGCATCATAATGATATCCACAAAGACCCCACTTCCAAATAAGGCCACATTCATAGGCACCCAAGATTAGGACTTCCCTGTATTTTTTTGTGGGCGGAGGAACACTGTTCAATCCACACCTGGGAGTCACTGAGGGTTTGAGAAACAGGAATGATGCTCTTTCAAGAGCTCTTTGCTTACTGTCTGAAAAATGAAGTCTGGGGGCAGAAGTTGCAGCACGAGGAGAAGTTAGACGGCAATGCAGATGCGTGATGGAGATGGCCCAGTCAAGGGCAGCAGCGGCGGCAAGGAAGGGGGTCCGGGAAAGGCAGGTGTGCCGGGGGAGGGTGCACTGGGTGCCCTCTTTGCTGGGATCTGACGTCTCAGGACTCTGGAGGGCTGGCCTGGGGCTGGAGAGCGGGACTGAAAGGAGAGGCCAAATGTGTGTCCAAGAAGACCAGTTCCGGGCCAGGAGGCGGTGGCCCCTGGGGCCTGGGTGTGAACAGTCCCTCTCCCCCCTCCCGCATGAACCAAAGGGAAGAGTCGGGGCCAGGCGCGGCGGCTCACGCCTATGAGCCCAACAATGTGGGAGGACGAGGCAGAGACAGAAGGATTGCTTGAGCCCAGGAGTCTGAGGCCAGCCTGGGCAACATGGCAAGACCTCATCTCCGCAATAAGTCCAAAAACTCAGCCAGGCATAGTGGTGGGTGCCTGCCGTCCCAGCTACTCGGGAGCCTGAGGCAGGAGAATCGTTTGAGCCCAGGAGGCGGAGGCCTCCGTGAGCCATGATTGCGTCACTGCCCTCCAGCCTGGGTGACAGAGGGAAATCCCAACTCAAGAAAGCAAAATAAAAAATGGAAAGGAAAAAGAACATTAAAAAAAGAAGAAAGCAGAGGATAGGAAGAGAAGTGGGTGGAAGTAAAGACGGCCCTCCCGGGAGGACATCAGGAGTCCATGTGGGATCCACTGGGCTCCCGCACAATCTGCTCCAGTGACAGCAAAGTCCCCAGTCATTGCACCCCCATCAGCCTGGGCCCCTCAGCGGGGCCAGCCTCCCAGGTGTACACCCCTGTGCCTCCAGAGTCCCACTCCCAGAGGGACCCGCGCCTGGTCTATCACTCGCTGCCACTGTCTTTAAATGCTTCGTCGCGTGTGTACGAGGGGCCCTGTGGTTTCATTTTGCACAGAGTCCTGCAAGTCACGTAACTGGTCCTGCCTCTGAGTGAGGACAACGCTTTGCAGATGTAGCGTAAGCGAGAAACAAACATTTGCCTCCAGAGGCTGAGATGAGGGGATGCTTTGTTACCGTAGCACGGCTCTGCGTGTTCTAACCGGGATTCCAGCGTGTTCCAAGGGCTTCTACAAGGGAGAGAAGTGAGCCTAGAAAGAGAGAACCGAGACGTGTTCAAGCTTCTCACCCCGAGGTTCAAGCTCTGGGTGAGGTTTGCTTGGGAGGTGATTTTGCTTCTAGCCCGAGGGCAGCCTCACCCCTGACTGGGTCTGTGCTCCGAGGGTGTATGTTGTGACGTCCGTGGACTTAGGACCAGACTACCTGGGTTGCACCACCGGCGGTGTGACCTTGAGCAGGTGGCTCAACCTCTTCGCACCCGTAGCCCGGGTGTCATCACGGCAGTGCCTCCCTGGCAGGGCCACCACGATCATCCCAAGAAGTGCGCAGAGGGGGGAAGCTATTGTTACTGCTGTTGCCGTTGACTCACGAGGGGTGTGAGGCTGCCCCAAGGTCGACTTCCCGGCTGATCCCTCCAAGTCCCACCCACCTGGCCGGAGTGGGGAGCCTTTAGACAAAGGGAACCCCAGCACAGAAGACGTTTTCCAGGGAGATCTTAGGAAGCTCAGCAAGCCAAGAAGAGCGGAGCTGAGCAGCCCAGGGAAGAAAACTGAGTCTGGGCAGAGCACCCATGAGGTGCGTGTTGCTGGCTCCACTGCACAGCAAAGGAAAGGAAGGTCCAGAGAGGTTGCAGCATCAGCCCAAGTCACGCTGGACCTGGGACTCGACAGAGACTTCCTGCTTCCAGAACTCGGCCTCATAACCACCCCTCTGCATGGCTTTCAGCAAAGCTGTGGTTGATGGATTTGCCCTCTCTGTTATTTTGTGCCCCTCATGCCAATAACTAACACAGTAACTCTTCATGCAAGTTGGTCTCAAGGTGGACATTTGCCTTTGCAGATGACGTCCCCTGCTCCCTCTCATCCAAAGCCCCTCTCCATGCAGGGCAAGTGTGGATGGCGAGGCGTTTAAGCACCGTTCGGTGGTCATGGGCCTGAAGCTGTCCCTCCCTTGTGTCCCTGCAAGGGCCTCCAACCTCCCCTCTCCTTCAAAACCTTGCTTTATGCTCCGTCTCCCTTGGGAAGTGCTGGCAAGTCCCCCAGGTGAGGAGCAGAATCAGAATCCTTACAAGTGTCCAGACAGGTGGAGTTTTCTTAGACTATGTCCAGCCCTGCACAGGGTCACAGCAAAGGGCCCTGCTGTCGGGAGAGTCGCGAGCAAATTGGTCTCGCGCCACACCTGGTGCAGCAGTTATCTGCTGCCGTATGCCCATTGCCCGATGCTTGCAACAAATAGCCACAAAACCTCAGCAGTGTACAGCAATGAGCTTGAACTGCCTGAGCCTCAAGGGTGGTCAGCCAGTTGGTCCTGCGGGCCTAGTTGGGAGTCGCTCATGTGTCTAGGGCTTGGCTGGCGTTGGCTGATCATTGCTGGCCTCTGATGAGATGAGTCAGGCGTCTCAGTTTGCTCCACGAGTCTCTCGTCTTCCGGGAGGCTAGCCCCTGTATGTACTTCTCACATGGAGCGGGGCGGGGGGGGGGGGTGGAGGGAGGCACCTGAGAGGGCAGGCCCAGCCCCACAAGCTCATTCCAAGCCTTTGCATCCCATAGGCTGACACCTCGTTGGCGGCCCTGTCAGGGTGGGAGAGCCCTCCAAGGTCACATGGCAAAGGACGTGGTTGAGGGAAGGTGCAAAGACATGCAGCTGTTGCTCCAACCTAATCCCACGGCCCTGGGCTTGGGCCACCTTTCCTGCTCACAAGGGGGCAAGATGGCGAGGCTGGTCGGAGTCTACACAGAACACTCCCTGCCACGGATTTCCTTGGGGCTGAAGGCTATGATTGAGTCACAAGGCACCACGTCAGAAAGATGCCGGGGATCTCGGATTCGGCAATCCCATCCCAGGGAACTTTCTTAGCCCAAAGAAGTCACCAGGCCGTGGACAGAGATGGGTGACCACGATGCTCCTCCTGACCACAGACTGGAAGCCTACATGGCCACCAGGAGAAGACCAGTGAGCAAATGATGGTCCCTGTGCACGCCAACCAAAGGAAATCACAAGGGAAATACAAGGAAATGTGTGATTTCCTAGAAGGTAGTGAGAGCTCTAGAAAGAAATAAGGCAGGAGGAGGGACAGATGTGGAGGCAGGAAGAGGAGGCTGGGCGAGGAGGTGAGGCCAAGCTGTGGTCTCAGGATGATGGGGGGTGGAGGAAGGGAGCTCCAGGCAGAGGGAACAGCATGTGCAGAGGCCCAGGGAATGTGAGGGGTCCTGGTGTCACTGACTGTGCCCCGGCCCTCCTCTGAGTCCCCTGCCATCCTTGCAATTGGACGCTAAAGAGGCCCCCTGAATCACCAGGCTGAGGCTACGATGGAGAGGCCACCGTGGCCACCCAGGGGTCCTTCCGTTTCCAGAAATGAGCCAGCCGGGCACCAGGGCAGAGAGGCTGCGGCCACACAGACCTGCCGCAGTCGCTCCCAGGGACTAATAGCGTTTCTATTAGAAACGCTGGTTTGAATGTGATCCCCGAAGTTCACGGGCCGGAAGCTCCCCCGCAATGCCGCAGTGTTGGGAGGTGGGGTCTGAGGGGAGGTGTTTTGGCCTGCGGGCTCCCCACGCACGGACAGATTCATGACGCCTGAGAAAGGGCATGAGGGCTGCGGTTCCGTCTCTGGTTCTCTCTGGCCCTCATGCCCTTCCGCCTTCCACCCTAGGATGGCACAGCAGGAAGGCCCTTGCCAGATGCAGCCGCTCTGTCCTGGACTTCCCAGTCTCCAGAACTGTAAGAATGCATCTCTGTTCGCTGCCCATTACCCAGTTTTGGGTATTCTGTCACAGCAACACGTAACAGTCTAAGACAACGTGTGTCCGGAGGGAAGGGAGCCAGACGGGCTCAGAGGCGGCCTGGGACAGAGGAGAAGGAAAGAGGGGCTTCCCAAGCAGCCCATCAAGCTGGCCCACCTGGCCCCACCGCATACCTGCATGGCGACCAGAGGCATGTCACATCACCTCTCAGACCTCAGTTTCCCCTGTAAATAAGAATGCCACCTGGCTGCCGAGGTCATGAAGACTCAAGGGTGAGCACAGCACACGGCACGCCGGATTCGACAGCCCATGTAGCCAGATGGTGTTCCTGCTGCTGTTCCCTCCACCCGCCCCTTTCCCCGACTCCAGGGAACAAAACCACATGCGTCTCCACCAGGCCCAGGCTTCTGTTTAGCACAGCCGCCTTTGTTTTCCCCAGCCCCTCTTTTGAATTTTAGATTATAGGTTTGCTTAAGGATTCAAGCGATGAGAATATGAGAATGCATGTAATGTTCTGTTTCCTGCCTGGAGACCCAGGTTTCCTGCCCCCACCCTTCTGTCCCATGGAGTGGGGTGTCCAGGGACATGTGCGAGCTGGTGCCAGTTGCCCCCACCTAACCACCGAGACAGGCCCATGCCCCTCCGATGGGGCCGGGATAGGGTGGTCAAGCAGTCAATACCTGGGTAAAATTGGGCCTGAATTCTTTCAATCATACGTTCATTTGCTAGTGAATGTATGGATGTATTTATTTGCTGGTGAACTCAGCACTTACCATGTGCAGGCAGTGTGCTGGGAACAGGGAAGCAGTGGACAATGGCCAGCCCAGCGCCCACTCCCAAGAACTCACTGTCCTAAACACCACGACGGTAATCTTGACAGCTCCTTACCAAACACTTGCTACAAGCACTGTTCATCTGTTTTCTGACTTTACTCTCCTAAGAGCCAACCCCCTGCCATCTCCCTACACATCCCGAGGTTCCTGACTCTGACACAGGACAGACTGGAGCCCCCAGCAGAGAAGGGGGTCTTTTCCAGAAGGACGGAGGTGGCAAGGGACAGCCCTGCTGGTCACTTCTGCGGGCCAGGCCCTGTACCCAGGGAGAGACACCAAGGTGACCCCTGTAGGAACTGCTCCCTGGGAGGGGTAAATCCCAGGTCACACACCCACCTGGGACCACAGCAGGCAAGGGAAAATTCTCTGGGGTCTGGGAAGTGGCCTCTGGTCACTCGTGCGGGGCTCTGTGCTGGATGGCCCGCGACATCACTGCTAGCTTGGAGACAGTGAGATGAACGCAGAGAGCTCCCTCTTCCTGCCAGGCCTCAGGAAGCAGAGGCAGGGAGGGGGTGTGTGGACCCCAGCAGGGCAGAAGGGAGGCAGAACAGGCCAACGGTCCCTCCAGAGCAGGAAGATGCACTGATGATGAACACTGGGCGTCTGCCCACGTGCCCGCCTTGCAGGGAGAGAAACGGACGCTCCAAGAAGCCAAGCTGCTTGCTCTCGTCCTCCTCACCAGCGTGAGGCAGGACAGGGTTGAACTCGGGTGCGCTTGACAGGAAAGTCGACACCTGGCCCACCTCCCCTCCACGTGCCGGTGTGGTTGGTAGACGCCAACTGCCAGAGCTGGAGTCTGTGATTATGTTTGCTTTCTAAATTCTCTCTGATGTCACGGGCCTTGGCGTATGCATACCCCCATAAAACCATCACCACGAGCAAGATCATGACTGTGTCAATTCCTCCCGGAAGCCACCCTGTGCCTTGGTAACCCCACCCTCCTTCGCTCCCCACTCCCACCATCACCCTCCAACCCGGACATCCACAGTTCTGCTTCTGTCAGAAGCTTTGCCTTCCCTCGAATTCTGCACGAGTGGACTCCTACAGCCTGTGATCTTTGGGGTCTGACTCCCTTCACTCAGCATAGCCCTGAGATGCATCCAAGTTTTTGCACTTATCGATAGCTCCTTCCTTTTTACGGCTAAGTAGTATTCCGTTGTATGGAGGCGCTGCAGTCCGTCAGTCCATTCACCGGCTGACGGGCGCTCTTTGATTCTTGCCAGTTTGGGGCTACGACAGGTAAGGCTGCTGCGAGCATTGGTACACCGTCTTTGTATGAACGAACATACGCTTTCAGGGATCTCGGGTAGGTACCTACGAGTGAAATGGCTAGATCATATGGTGGCAGTATGTTTAAACGTGTTTGAAACTGCAAACCATTTTCCAACGAGGCTGTACATTGTACACTTCCAACAGTGGTAGGTAAGGGTTCCAACTTCTCCACGTGCTTGCCAACACCTGGTAGGATAAGCTTTTTATTTATTTATTTATCTATCTATGTATTTATTTATTTATTTACTTTGAGTTGGAGTCTCACTCCGTCGCCCAGACTGGAGTGCAGTGGCCGCTCCCGGCCACCGCAGCCTCGACCTGCTGGGCTCCAGTGATTCTTCCGCCTCCGCCTTCCAAGTAGCTGGAACTACAGGCGTGCGCTACCACGCCCGGCTAGTTTTTTTATTTACTGTAGAGATGAGGTCTCGCCAAGTTGCCCAGGCAGGTCTCAAACCCGCGGGCTCAGGTAATCCACTCGCCTCGGCCTCCCAAAGTTTGGGATTACAGGCTGGGCCACCGAGCCCGGCCATGGATAAGCTTTCTAAATGTTGAACTTTTGAGTAGGTGTTCAATGGCATCTTATTGGGGTTTTAATTGGCATTTTCTAAATGATGAATGATGTTGAACATCTTTTCATTGCTTATGTGTCATCCGTGTATGTTTGCTCAAGTGTCTATTCAACAATTTTTGCCTTTTTTTGAACAAGCTAAGCATTTTATTTCAAGACAATGTAGTATCAATGTGAGCATGTGCCCATTTTAAAAATCAGGTTGTTTGTTTTCTTGCTATTGATCTTTGTGAGCTCTTTATATATTCTGGATAAAAGTGCTGTATCAGATACATAATGTGCAAACACTCTTTCACAGGCTGTGCATCCTCACATTCCTTAGCAATGCCTTTCAAAGAGCAAAAGCACTTACTGTTTATGACGTCCAGGGAAGCAATAATTCCTCCAACAGAACAAGGTTTTGGTATCCTATCAAGTAACTTTTTGCCTGACCCAAAGTCACAAAGATTTCTTTTCATGTAATTTCTTCTAGATGTTTTGTAATTTTAGGTTTTAATATTTTGGTCTTTGATCGATCTTGACTTTAGTTTATGGTATGAGGTATGGACCAAAGTGGGGATTTTTTGCAGGCAGACATCCTATTTTTCCAGCATCATTTATTGGAAATACTACTTTTTGCCACTAAATTGCTATGCACCTTGGTTGAAAATCAATTTATTGTATGTGCGTGGACTCTATTCTGTTCCACAGATAAATTGATCTATCTTTCTGCCAATTTAAACTTTGGAAATCAGAAAAAGTATTAAGTATTTTTTCAACTTTATTTTATTTTTCAAAACTGGTTTGGGTATTCTAGGCTTTTAACTTTTTGATATGGATTTTAGAATTATTGTATCTGTTTCTACCTCCCCAGTCTGCTGGGATTTTGATTGAATTATATCAAATGAGAATCTTGACGTATTGACTGTCTTGATCTATGAACATGAACATGGTATATCTCTCCATTTATCTTAATGTCCTTTAATTTCTCCTAACAATATTCTCTGGTTTTTAATATACAAATCTTGCCCATCTTTTCTCAGATTTATTCATATTTCACATTTTCATGTGCCACTGCAAGTAGTAGAGTTTTTTATTTTTATTTTATTTTATTTTGTTTTTTGAGTCAGAGTCTTACTTTGTCACCCAGGCTGGAGTGCAGTGGCACACTCACAACCACTGCAGCCTCGACCTGCTGGGCTCTGACGATCCTTCCACCGCAGCCTTCCAAGTAGCTGGAACATCAGATACATGCCACCACGCCCAGCTAGTTTTTGTGATTTATTGTAGAGACGAGTTCTCACCAAGTTGCCCAGGCTGGTCTCAAACCCCTGGGCTCAGGCAATCCTTTCACCTCGGCCTCCCAGAGTGCTGGGATTACCGGCTTCAGCCACCGTGCCCATCAGTAATGTTTTTTAAATTTTAACTTCCAATGATTCGTTTTTAGTATATAGAAATGCAATTGATGCATCATCTCATTTTGTTAAAAAAAACAATTTTATATACACACTTTTATGTATGAATACATAGATAAAGATAAGTAAACTGACAACATTTGTTTCACTTAAAGAGTAGTTTGGAATTTGGGAATCAGAGTAAAAATGGATTTTTTAAATTCTATTTACCTCTGTAATGAAAAATTTTTTTAAGTGAAAAAAAGAAATGCAATTGATTTTGCATATTGATCTTGCAGATCTTGCAGTCTGCAGCTTTGCTAAACTTATTTATTAGTTCTACTAGCTCGAACATAGATACGATAGCATTTTCTTCTAAAATAATTATAATTTTTGTCAATAAATTTGGATGATTTTGATTTTCCTTTTTCTTTCTTTATTGCACTGACTGGAATCTCAAAAAGAATGTTGAATAAAAGTGCTGATATTAGACATCTTTGCCTTATTTCTAATATTAGAGGGAAATCATTCAGTATTTCACTAATGTTAATTCAGGATGATGTTAATTGTAGGTTTTCATAAATGACTTTTATCAAGGAAGTTCCTTTTTCTTCCTAGTTTGCTGGAAGTTTTTTTAAAAATGGGGGTTTATGTTGAATTTTGTCAAATTCATATTCTGTGAGTACTGGGTTAATTAAATGATGTTTCTTCTTTTGTTCATTTGTTTTAATTTTATCACTTATTTATTGTAGAGACAAGGTTTTACTATGTAAAACCAGGCTGGTCTCAAACTCCTGAACTCAAACAATCCTCCTGCCTTGGCCTCCCAAAGTCCTGGGATTACAGATGTGAGCCACCACACCTGGCCTATCTTCTTTCGTTTATTAATATGAGGAATTACACTGATTTTAAAGTATAAAACCAGGCTTGCATTCCTGGAATAAATCCTATGTGGTGATGGTATATTATCCTTTCTATATATTGCTGAATTTGATTTGCTAAAGTTTTGTCAAGAATTTTTGCATCTGTATTCATGAAGTATTTGGTCTGTAGTTTTCTGATATAGAATTTGTGTTTTTCTGATTTAGGTATTAAAGTAATTCTGGCCTCATAGAAGAGTGTATATGTAATTGGTATCATTTCTTTCTTAAATCTTTGGTGAAATTCAACATTGAGGTCATCTGGGCCTGGAGTTTCTTTGTAGCATGTTTCTAGTGGCAACTTCAATTTTTCTAATACATTTAGGGCTATGTGGGTTACCTCTTTGTTCTTCTTGAATATACCTTGTTACTTTGTGTCTTCAAAGAAAAGTGTCTTTGTCTTGTCCGTATAAATTGTCTATTTTCTTAGCTTAAAGTTCTTCACAATTTTCCTTATTATCCTTTTAATCTGTAGCAATATATCTTTCTTATTCCTGATATTGGTCATCCTCTCTCTCTCTCTCTCTCTCTCTCTCTCTCTCTCTCTCTCTCTCTCTCCCCCCCTTCTTTCTCTCATCTCTATCTTTCTTATCTCTTATCTCTCTATCACTCTCTCCCAGACCAATCAGTTAGAGCTTTTTAAATTTTATTTATTTCTCAAAGAAGTAACTTTTGGTTCCATTGATTTCCTTTCTTTTATATTTCCTATTTCATTGATTTGAGACCTTTCTTCTTTTCTGATATTGGCATTCAGTGCTATAAATGTCTCTGTAAATACTCGTTTAGCTGGATCTTATACATTTTGATATTTTTTTATTCCAACCAAATTAATTTCCAGTTTCCCTTTTTTATCTCTTCTTTGGCCCACAGATGATGCATAAGAGTGTTACTTCATTTCCAAATATAAGAATGTTCTCCAGATATCTTTCTTTTACCGATATCTAATTTAATGCCATTATTGTCAGAAAATATATTTCAAATCGTTTAAATTCTCTTAGATGGATTGTTTTTGGATCCGGAACATGGTCTGTCTTAGTGAAGATGGTCTATCCTGTGTGCACCTGAGAAACAAATGTCTATTTCTTGTTATCGAATAGAGGATCTGCAGGTCAACTGGAGAAAGCTGACGGTGCTGCTCAGTTCTTCTGCATTCCTGCTAACCCTCCGTCTACCTGCTCCACCTACGACTGGAAGGGCAAGCGCTGATATCTCTGCCCACCACTGTGGCCTTGGCTGTTTCTCCTTGCAGTGCAACCGTTTTTATTTTGTACATTTTGAAGCTCTGTTATTAGGTGCATGGATATGTAGGACTGTCATGTGCTCTCGATGGGTTATCCTTTTTTATCATTACAAAACTACCCTTCGTTATCCATACTAATAACTTTGGCTTAAAAATTTACTTTGGGCTGGGCTCAGGGGCTCAGCCTGTCATCCCAGCACTTTGGGAGGCTGTGGCGAGTGGATTGCCTGAGCCCAGGGTCTGAGACCAGCCAGGGCAACTTGGCGAGACCTCGTCTCTACAATCAATCAAAAATTAGCCGGGCGTGGTAGCGCGCACCTACAGTTCCAGCTACCTGGAAGGCTGAGGCGGAAGGATCGCCGGAGCCCAGCAGGTCGAGGCTGCGGTGGCTGTAAACGTGCCACTGCACTCCAGCCTGGGCGACAGAGTGAGACTTCGACTCAAAAAAAATTTGACTTTGATAGTAATATTACCATGCAAGCTTTCTTTAACGAGTGGTAGGACATACATTTCCTCCTCCTTTCACTTTTCATCTCTTGCGTCTGTATTTTTAACAGGTTCCTTGTCAGCAGCATAGAGTCGGTTTTGCTCTTTTTTCACTCGAACAGCCTCTCTTTTACTTAGGTGCTTAAACAACCCATATTTAATGTGATTATTCCTACGGTCAGGTTTAAATCTATCCTTTTACCATCTCACGATTTACTTTGTATTTGCCTCATCTGTGTTTGTATTTCATTCTTCCTCTCTTCCAGTCTTCTTTTGGATTGGTGGAGTGTTATTTTACGATTCTGTTTTACCCCTCGTTGACCCATTAACTCTCACTCTCCGTTGCATTATTGCAGCGGTTGCTTTAGGGTTTAGGGTAAGCATCTTTGACTTATTGCAGCCTACCTTCAGAGGGTACTATAGTACTTCCTCTATTGTTCAGGCACTTTCAGCAAGATGCTTCTGTTTCTTCCCACCTGACACTTGTGTTTTTGCTGTAGCCTCTACCTTTATGGAGGTGCTAAGCCCCGCAGTATGTTGTTATCGTTCTTCCCTTAACTACCAATTACCATTTAAAGAGATTTAGATGTTAGGAAGAAAGTGGTTTCTATTCACCTGTTTAGTGAGTGGCCATTTCCAGGGCACTTCATTCCCTTGTATGAGTACCATGTTCCTCTGACTTGAAGGGTTTCCTTTAGCATTTCTTCTACAGAAGTTCTTCTGTCTTTCACATATCTTTTTAAAATTTATTTTCCCTGGATATATAACTCTAAACATGTTTATTTCCTTTTTGTACATGAAGGGAATGCTTCACCATTTTCTGGCTTGCATCCTTTCAGTGAGAAGTCTGCTGTAATTATTATATTTCATTAATCTGCATGTAATATGTTATTTTCTCTGGATGTCTTTCAAGATTTTCTCTTTTTTGTTGTTGTTGTTTTAGGTATTTGATTATTATTTGCCTCGGAATAGGCTTTGCTTACATGTTTTTTTCTTGTGCTTTGAGTTTGTTGAGTTTCTTGAATCTGAGTTTTCATCAAAGTTGGAAAATTTGGAGTCATAATAGCCTCGGTTATTTTCTCTCCCCCTCCTTTCTTCAGAGCCTCCAATTACATGTTCATTGGGCTATCCCACAACTTACTAATGCTCTGTTCCATCTGTTCATTCTTTCTTTCTCCCCTGTGCATTTATTTGGTTAGTTTCCATTTCTACATCTTCAAGTTCACTAATCTTTTCTCTTGCAGTGTCTAATCTTCTGTTATCATTCAGTATAGTTTTCATTTCAGATACTGGCATTTTCATTTCTGAAAATGTTTGTGTCTTTCATGCCTCCATTTAATGTGCTCAGTCTTTCCTCTAGGTTCTTGAACATATGAAATATAGTTATAAAAGCTCTTAATATCCTTGCCATTTTGATTCACTTCCAGTTAATTTTCTCCACATCGTGGGTTCTGTTTTCCTGCTTCTTTGCATGCCTGGTCATATTTTGATTGCATGTCAGCTATTGTGAATCTAACCCTTTTACACGCTGATTTTTTTATTTCTATAAATATTCTTCAGCTTTTTTCCTCGATGCAGTTGCTACCTGGAAACAGCTTGATCCTTTCAGGTCTTGCTTTTAAGCTTTGTCAGGTGGGACCAGATAAGTGTTTGATCTAGGACTAATTATTCCTCACCACTAAGGCAACCCCCTTCTGAGAGCTCCACCTGGTGGGACAGAAGTTATTCCTGGATGTCATTTGATCTGATTTTCTCACGTGCCTCTTCCCCTTCACCTCAGGTCATTTCCTCACAAGCGTGCATTGATAAGTACGCTGCAGAGTCCTCAAGAAGACCCTTCTGCACATTTCAGAGCCCTGTTTCCCACCCTCTCCTCTCCAGGACTCTGCTCTGGCAACTGGAGCACCTTGGCCTCCTCAGACTTCTCTCCTCAACTCAAGGGGAACACCCAGAGCTACCTGGGTGCCCACACCCTCTGTCGAGACCTGGGATCTCTCTCAAGTTCATAAGCTGGGGCAGTTGTAGGCCTTAACTCCTTTGCTGGCAAGTGATCAGGAATCACCATTCTTTGATGCCTGATATCCGACGTCTTGAACATCATTGTTTTATATGTTTTGTTTTAGTTGTTTCCAGTGGGAGGGTCAATCCAGCCCCTGTTATTCCATCGTGGCTTGAAGCAAAAGCCCTTGTAGGATTAAGTTCCAATTAAACACACACACACACACACACAAAGATATACATACATATATAGTTAGTTGTTCCGGGGTTTATTCTGTCCCTGGGCCTCTAAGCGGACCCTTGTGTGAATCAGCTCTCTCTGATGCCGGTACTTTTCAGAGCAGGTGACTGAGTTTCTGGAACTCTGAGGGAGCTGTCCCAGGGCGCAGAACATGGGTTTGAATATAGGTCTGTCTGAGGACACTTGCTATCCTACTTTACCAACTTGCTTGTTCACTCAATCCCAGAATGAATGAATGAATGGAGTGGTAGGATGAAGTGAGTGGACACACGCATGAATGTTGAGCATGCCTGAGGGTCCTCTCATTTCTCGAAAGTGACAAAAACTCCAGGGCTGAAAGGGAACATCCGTGCATGATATTGACTCATTTGCGGGGAGTCCACTTAAGGCCACCCAGCCAGGGAACCCGCCCTGGAAAAGACCTCCTCTCTGCCTCCTCGTTTTCCAATTGAGGCTGATAAAGCAAGAACAGCATTCTCATTATATAGAGATGTGTATAAATGGACACGCTTTGGCTTTAAAGATGTATTTAAATATGTCTCTTTCACCTGGGCTTGCAAACAGTCGGGTTTTATTTGGACAAATTAGTCCTGAGAGCATGGCGGAGCATGGGATGAGGGGAGAGGGGTCAAAGCTAACAAGGAGAAATAAAGCAGGGATGTGCGGCCGGGCTGTGTCGGGGCTCATTTAGAAAACATTCTTGGTCTGCCTTCCCCTGCAGCTGCTAGCTTAATCTGGAAGGGTCTTCTCCCAGACTCACTGCGGGCTGCCCTCACTCTGTTGGGCCTGCTGGGACTATCTCCTTAGAAAACCAGTTTGGAAGCAAAACCATTAAAAAATGGCTCGTATTAAGGGGCTTTTCAGTTCAGGTTGAGAGGGAGCTCAGGAGGAACTGGAATTTGGAATAAGAGAGAGTTCATCTGGGCTACAAAGGTGCACTCATTAGGATGGTTTCTGCTGTAAGTTCTAAAACCCAGTTCAACTAGGTGAATACATGTGGAACAAATATATCTAGTGTGTGTGTGTGTGTGTGTGTGTGTGTGTGTGTGTATGTATGTGTATGTGTGTGTATGATGGGGGGACTCAAAAAAAATTACTTTTTGGAGGGTGGGCCCCTTGTAGTCCAGGCTTTCCCCCCCGGGCAAGTGTTCTAGGACCCCGTCAGCATCAGGGTGCCAGCTAAGGCTGTTATAAGAGGCTGTGTTCGGCCAGTGATTTTTTTTTTTTTGTATTTGGAGATTCTTTCCATGCATTTGCCCATTTCATGATGAGTGAGTTCTATCAACAACCTCTCCACACCAGGCTGGGTGTTCAACAGGTTTTGACCCAAAATAGCATGAACCCCATGCTCCAACCTCCCTATTCAACTGGCATCAGCCCAGGTGACTTTTTGGGTCTCCCCGGATAAAAAAAAGTCCTCAGAAAGAAATGTTTTGCAGATGTGGAAGAGGCAAAACAAAAAACAGCAGAAGCTCTAGAAGGCGTCAAAATGGACAAGTTCAAAACGACTGTGAGCAGTGAAAAAAGCATCTCGATACATGTATTGCATGAAACGGAGAGTACTTTGAAGGTGATTGAAGTTTAAACATGTTAGAACAAATACGCCATTTTTTATAAATAAATTTCTGGTGGTTTGGGGTCCCCCCCATATAGTCATACACCATATGATGGCATTTAGGTCAAGGACAGACCACATACAAGATGGTGGTCCCAGAAGGTTATAATATCATCCCTTTCCTGTACCTTTTCTATGTCTAGATATGTTTAGATGCACAGATCCTTTCCATTGTGCTACCGTTGCCTTCAGCATTCAAACATGAACACAATGAACAAATGTGTGGCCTAGGAGCAACTGGCTGTGGGGACAGCCTTGGCAGGTAGTAGGTTATACTATCTAGGTGTGCGCTATGATGTTTGCACAACATCACCCAGCAAACACACTTCTCAGAAGGGATCCCCGTTATCAAGTGATACATGACTGTAAATGTGTGTGTGTGTGTGTGTGTGTGTGTGTGTGTAACTGGGAAGCCTGGGTTAAACTCCTTTAAGGTCCAGCGGACGCCAGTTGTTTTTGTCCCCTTTTAAAATAACTTTATTATTGCCATTATGAAATGAATCCATGGTCATTTTAGGGAAAAAATGAATATATTTAAAAAACAGGAGAAACATAAAAATCACCCCAAACCTGTCATCCAAAAATAATCAGACTTTTCTCTGAGCTTTTCCAAACATCCTCAGGATTGATGGGTATGTAAATATTGTAAATTTTGGTGTTTTTCTTTCTTCTGATTTTAAAATCAATAAACACTCATGGTCAAACATTTAGGAAAGAGAGAGTATAGAGTATAGAGTGGAAATAATCATTCCAAATCCAACCAACATGGAGATCATTTCTGCTAATCTGGTGGTACTTATTTTTTTAACTTTGCACCATATTTTTCTGTGTGTGATATATAACTGTATTATGCATTATAATAAATATATATTCATATATGTGTGCATGTCTGTGAGTTCATTCATTCAAAGAAAGGTTAGGTCAGCATTGGGTCATTTAGAAATCCCAGGCAGAGGACAACAGGTTGAGCACCTCTGTCACCTTATATCTACCGCTGGGTGCCCATTTGTCTTTCTCAGTTAAAAAAAAAAGAAAAGCTCAGTGAATCAGTTCATTCCATGTCCGTTTTAAATATTTAGAAAATCATTTCTCAACTTCCTGACGGTAAAAGTAGCTCTCGTGCCATTCTCAAGAGCTGTGCTTTTGTGGACACAGAACAGGCCACGTGGCTGTATGCTTGCCTTAATTCCTCTGAATGCTCCACCGCCCACCCCCTCTAAATGTTTCCAACATTGCCGGCAAATGCTGGGACAGAATGACTGTGTTTACGTGTCCTCAATGTGGCCTCAGTGTGGCCCTGTCGCAGTGAATTTGGAGTGAAGTAAGACTTCCAACCCCACCCTGGCTCTGCCCACTTCCAGTCACCACCCGGTGACCCTGGGCTTTGGCACTGATACCCCATTAAAGAAGTCACGGACCCTGGTTGTGATGTCTTCAAAAGGTACACAAATACATCACGAGCCTGTGGGCTTGTAGACAATCCTACTGTATTTGGACAAATTTGGCTTGGTGGAGAGGCTGGAGCTACTGCCAAAAAAACCTGGCACTGTTCTTTTAAAGGCTGTCATCGGGAGGGATTATTTGAGAACTGTATACACTGCCGCTTCCCACTGGGCGCTTCTGAGGCAGACACAGGCATAGCTTTAGACCGCTGTGACCTGTGGGATGAAATAGACCCACAAATCCCTTTCGATCTTTCTGATTATATGGGAAGATGGCACTTGTTTCTACTCTGTTTTTAACACCTCTCCAGCACTGGCTAATCTCCTTTCTTAGCAGCAAGTGGTCTTCAAACACAGAAACTTCTCCGAGAAATGGTATCCAGGTACTGGACTGTGCAAATGCACCATGATTTTTGCATCCCTCTAAGAAATTAAAAAAAAAATCCTCCATTCGGTTGTAAAAGATCATTCACTTGTTGTAAGTTACATCTCAATTTCAAAGTTGCTAAAATATTTTTAAAAGAAAGAGACAAATAAAGCCAAAACAAACTAACAGCAACATCAAAAAAAGGGTATATTCCATTAATGACAAAATTTAATATTCTTGCTGTTTTTCTGTTTCTGGTTGCCTTCTATTTACAGCTGGTGATGAGGGTGTCTCGTTTACAGAGGCTATATAAATTATATTTTGAAATAAATATGTTCAAAGAAATCAAGTAGATGATTTAAAGAAAAATCCTAATTATAGCACTGCTGAAACAGATACTGCAAGCTGATTTACAAACTGCTAAAGACTGGAAAATCCCACTACAAGTGACTTCACAAGGCTAGGTGCTGTGTCAGCCCCAGGCCTTTCTTAATAGTGGGGCAAGTCTCTTTTGACTGGAGATGCCCTAAATGGCCACTTTGTTCATTTCTGTCTACCTGCTAGATGGAGAAACTAAAGTCTAGAAAGAGAATGGAGTGCAATGTAAGCTCATCATTGAGTTTGAATATGACCTCAGGAATCCAGCTGAATTGGTTATCACTAGCTACATGCTCTTTTTGGGGGGAGGTGGGGGCTGGCAGAGGAGGAGATTGTCCATTTGTTGGCCACAGCCCATCTGCAAGACAACCAGGTAGAGCTCCTCTCTTCTTTCCTTCCTTTTCCAGGACTAAATTCTAAGCCACATTTTTCACTACATTGTTCAGATGGAATGCTTTGCTTGGTCTCAACCAAGAAATGGTCTACATGCAAGTTGTTTCTTGCCATCCTTTGACCGTTCTTGAGCTTTGCATTTTGATGTGTTCATTTGTTGGCTGTAGTCCATATTCAAGTGATTTTTTTTTTCAAGAAGTCTATATGAGAATATACTTTTTCAAATCCTTAAAGGTATAAGAAAATTTTCTTCTGCCACTTTCCTATGTTAAAAATAGTTCAGCTAGGTATAAAATTATTGAGTCACATCTTTTATTCTGTTAAGATTCTCTTTTAGGGGCATTTATTATTACAAAGGAGAAATCTCAGTATTTGGAAGGTAAACTAATCCTTTTAATGTTTAATTTGTTCTGTATAAATCTTAAGAAGATTTCTAACTCAACTTTGGGACTCAAAGTCAAAATTCATCTAGTCACAGTCATCTTTTCACTATTGTGTCTTGAAAAAAAAATCACCACATTATGGATAAAGTTCATATTTCTTCATATCTTGTTGTTACCCATCTTTATTTTCATCAGATCCCTAGTAACAGGTCCAAGACAGGACTTGCTATGATCCCCTGAAACACAGGATAGACCACCACTTCAATGAAAGAGGCTTGAAAGTCTGACCCAAATCTCCAGGAAAGCACAAGGTTTTTGATGTCATATGTGCCAAAAGCAGACTCTCATAAAATATTTTGAGTATAGAGATATGCATTCTGAACTTTCGGTGAGTGAAAAAGCATACAAATTCTGCAACTGATAAATTCTCTCTACAAGTGCAATTAGGTTGGCTAAGCAAATGTAAACAGGATAAAAGATTATCTCTTAAAGGAGGAAGAACTTTTTTCAAGAAGTTATTAAAGACCCACTTACAAATTGCTTACATGTCAATTATAAATCAAGTACTCTAGAAACACCCATTGATAAATGATTTTCATGCAAATTATTAATCACTTAAGAGAACTCATTCACAAAATGATCTGTGCACTAATTACAAATCAAGAAACTTAAACATACACATACACAAATGGCATATGTGCTAATTACAAAAGGCATTTTAGAGACTATCATTGACAAATTAAATGTACTCACTGCCCACTAAATACTTTAGGAAATTCTATGCACCAATGATTTTCATGCTAATTACACAGCAACCAATTTGAAACATACAGGGTTTGCAAATAGTCCATGTGCTAATTACATAACAAGCACTTTGAAAACATCCGTGGAGAAATAATATATGTGCTAATTACATCCTAAACACCTTTGAAACCCCCAAATACAAATGACTTATATCTAACACACACAAGACACTTCAGGAACACCCATGTGCAAATGATTTATGTGCTAATTACACCAGCACTTAATTTCAAAATAACAACAAATTATTTGCATGCTAATAACAAATCCAAATACTTACTTGCAATTGATTTATGTTCTAATCATTTGCTGTTTTTATCTGTTTCCTTTAAGGACTCACTGTCTCAACAGATTGACAGCTTTCCTCTGGTTGTCCCTTATGACAAATATAAACAAAATGTCCCAGTTCATTACTGCAAAGGTTTTGAAGCTTCTCTTCACCCTGCCCTCCTTCCCCAATCCAGCCCGATTGTTGAAGCCTGATTACACTTTGGGGTGCTCTGAATCTGAGGATCCGTCTCTTAAAGCAAGCCCAGAGGTATTCCCTCGGGTAAGAAGCCACTCTTCCCTTCACCTGCCTGGTTGGAACTATCCAATTAAATGAGTAGATGAGGTATAGGTGCTTTTGAGCCACTCAGTCTGTGTGGTCCCTTTCACGTTCAAAGGAGTATTGCGGTCCTCAATGTGCTCATATGGAAATGTCTTTATTTTCTCTCTCATGGCCACTGCTCCTTCCTTATGCCCTTTCTAGCAGGTAATAGCTTACAAAACATTTTCCACATTCATCGTCATATGGGACTGTCATCTTACAAAAGAAAAGGATCAAGAATTCAGGTCAAAGGCTCCCATTTTGCAGATGGGGAAACGGAGGCTTGGGCTGGCGAAGCAGTATTTCTCCTGCCAGACCGAACCACAAACTCCACAGCTAGCGCTCCTTCTTCCAGCGGGTCTCCTGTTGGCATTTCCTGCACAAGAAAACCTCCGACAGGCATCCTCCAGGAAGTCTCTAGAACCCAGTCGCTCTGTGCTGGCCCCGCTTCCTCAGGTCCCCTGGCCACTCCCTCCACACCGCACTGGCCTCTCCAAACCAGACTGGGGGCCTGGCATGCTTCTCACCTCTTTAAGAGTGAAAATGTATATCCCAGAGACTGTGGCTTAATTGACTGATTAATAACAGAAAACCTAATTGAACGCTCCCAGCTTGTATGTACGATGTCTTAATGTTAGAGCCTTGGGAATAAACACACAGCGGGGAAGTCTGAACCGCAGCACAAGCACCAGCACTTTCAATTTAAAAGTCAATCTCATTATCCAGGAAGCTGTTCCCTTCATCCCCCTGGAAGGGCTCAGATGCCCAAACCCGACTCTGCTCCCACCGACACCCCTCCCACTGGCACCCTCTGCCCCATCCTGTCTGTGAGCCATGCAAATGTCAGGGCAGGTCCCTGGTCCCTCCCTTCTCCTCCCTTCTGTCTCTCCCTGGCTCTCTCTTTAGTATTTGTTCTAAAGAGCTGCATATCTGAGCAGCTCAGTTCCTATTCACGAGACGCCATTGCGAGCTCTGTGGAGAGCACAGACGTGGCCCTGGGGGTGAAGTGTCCTTTGGCATTGCCGGCACCTGGGGTGGAGGGAGGCTGGGAGGTTCCTCCCAGTCGGTTCTAGCTGTAGTCTGTTTCTTTCAGATTTCTCCTTGGGGCAGCCTGGTTAGAAAGCTTCAGCTGCCCAGAAAGCTGAGCTGGACGTTTCGGGCTGGGCTCAGAGTGATCAGGGAGGAGTCCGTGAGGGTTTCCTGGGCCCCAGCCTTGTCTCCTTGACCTGCTAGTGAGCCACAGCCTCAGAGGCAGGACTGGGGCTTCCTGGGCAACTGTGCTAGTCAGCGAGGGCTGCCATCATGAAACACCAGCAACTGGAAGGCTTCCACAGCAGCAACTGATTTCCCACAGCTCTGAAGGCTGGACGTCCAAGGTCAAGGTGTGACGGGGTTGACCTCTCTCCTTGGCTCCAAGATGTCTTCTTGCCGTGCCCTCTGTGCACACAAATTCCTGGTATCTTTCTGTGCATCCAAGTTTCCCCTGTGAGGACATCACTCTGATTGGATTAGGGTCCCGCCCCATCAGCTTCATTTTAATGTAATCCCCTCTTTAAAGGCCGTATTTCCAAATACAGTTGTCTTCTGAGATACTGGGGGTTAGGGCTCCAACATGTGAATTTGGGTGGAGGGAGACGCAGTTTAGTCCCTAAGACCATTTTCACTTGGATACTCCAAAACCCTTCATGCCAAAATATATCCTCGTGACCTTGAAACTCTGCCCAGTCCCCTGGTCCCCTTGAGTCTTCCCCGTCTGGCAGAATGTCACCAATACAAGCCAAAGGCCTAGGACACATTTTGCTTATCTTGTCCCTGCCCAATCCATCTCCAGCTGCCCCCACTGACCTGACTCCCCAAATCCACATTCCCAAGCCCAAGTTCCCATCATCTCTGTCCTGTCCCTACCCTCCAGCCCCCAGGTATCTTCCTGCATCCAGCCTTGCACGCCTGCAGCCCATTCTGCAGAGCGGTGGTGGGGGGGGTTGTCTACAAGGCTCACCTGATTATGTGCCCCCAGCACCCCCACGCCTGCTCTGCCTCTGGCGTCTTCTTTGACCATCTCCCAAGTGCTGATACTCTTGGAACTCAGTCCTGTCCACATCTCTTCTCCCAAGACCCCCGCGCCTACAGTTTCAGTTACCTACTACAACCTAGGGGCGACTGTGGGTGCCTCCAGGGCATTCCCCAAACCCAGGCCTCTCCACTGCCTTTCAAACCCAGGGAGTCTGTGCCCTTTAATTCGTGATCTCTGATCAAGATCACAGCCCTGAAAATGTTTGCAATGAGACCCTTGGTGAAGCAGAACTGACCATTATTTTGTTTTCATTGAAAGAACCCACCAGCCGCTTCGCTGGCTGGACATAGCAAGTCACCTAGGGTAAATTTTGGACCATAGGAGAGCCACATAAGAGGCCTTCCCATGCAAGGTGAGAGGACACCTGTGCCTCAGAAGAAAGGAGAGAGAGAACCAGGGACACACGCCTGCTTCCGCCCCCCCAAGGCTGCTCAACGAGCCAGGACGAATCTTCGTAGTGGCTGGGAAAGAAGCCTCCTCGAAGGAAAAAGGCTGATACCTGTTGAAGCGCCAACATCTTTAGACTGCCCTTGCAGGACTTGGGAGCTCCTGGATGAAGCAACTGGGCTGGTGAGAGCATCTAAAGCTCTGCTCTACAGTGGCGCTCACTGTGAAGGAAGAGGGCGTCTGGTTTAGTGATGTGGCCCCAACAATAACGTCTGGGTGCTTGGAGAAAGGGCCCTGGCTGAAACCGGTAGATGCGCCCGTGGCAACCCCATCACGAGCCCGTTTCTAAAACACAACCGCCGACCTCTCCCACTCAGGGGCTGTGTCAGCGGCTGCGACCTCTGAAAGACAAGACCTCAAGCAGGGAGCAGACCCGTGATCTGGGCAGGGACCCAGAACCGCATCCTCAAAGCCCAGAAAAAGGGGGCACTGGGTTGTACCAGACACGTTTGCAACAGCGGCCCCTGCTGGAGGCTGAACACGAGGTCTCGGCAGTTTACGGACGAGGCTAATCCACTCTCTGCCGGACTTCAGCAGCAAGAGGGACCCCCTCAGACCAGACTTTCTGGACAATCTGCTGGCAGGCGGAGAGGCCTCAGGAGGAAGAAAGCGGACTTCTTGGTAAATGTGGCACATGGCGGCCTAATTGACAGGTGTGAGTATTTAAAAGAGACTTTTGTTTCACTAAAGAAGATATGCTAACGTTATACAAGCCTATGAAAGTAGCACAGCATCATCAGCCAGCAGAAAAATGCATGCTACAACCGCGACGACATGTCCCCACACATCCTCCAGAGTGACTAAACTAAACGGGCTGATATGATCAAGTGACCGATAAGGAAGATGAGGGGCCACTGGAACTCTCATGCCCCTGGTGGAAATGCAAATTGGTTCAAGCACTTCGGAAAACTGGCGGTCGCTGCAGAAAGGCCGAATGAATGGATTATGGCCTGGTATTTCCTCTCTGGGTTTGATGACACATACTCACAGAGAAATGTCTGTACATTTTCACCAAAGTGCCTACAGAAGAAGACTCATAGCAGCACCGTTCGCAATAGCTTAAAATTAGAAACTACCTAAGGACCCATCAACAGGTGAAAGATAAACAAACTGTGGCATACACACATGTATAATGCGATGCTCTTCAGAAAAAGTAGGAGCAGAAGAAAGGAAGGAGAGCGAGGAGGAGAGGAAATGGGATAACACGGAAGAATCTCACAGTTCTAATGTTGAATAAAAGAGGCCAGACACACAGAAAATTGTGCATGCTGATTGGCCTACTTGCATGAAGGTCAAGAACGGGCAAAACTGACACGTGGGGACAGAGTTAGAATGTGGTTCGTTTCGGGAGGAGGAGCGTTGACCCTGATGGGGGATAAGCGAGACTGTGGAGGCGCCTGCAATGACCCTGTTGTGACATGAGTGGTGGTGGTAGGGGTGCAGCTTGGGCGAAATTATGCCCCCCCGAATTGGTGAGTTGAAGCCCTGTCCCCCAGTATGACTGTTTTCGGAAGTAGGGCCTTTAGGAAGGAACTAAGTTTAAACGAGGTCACAGAGCCTTGATCCCATAGGATTCGTGTCCTTAGGAAAAACAGCAGCGAGCCATGTGCCCCCTCCCTGCCTCCTCCTCCTCCTCCTCCTTTTCCTTCCTCTCCTCTTCTCCCTGTCTTTCTCTCTTCCTTCTCCTCTCTCTCCATATGCGTGCACCAAGGAAAAGCCATATGAGTGCACAGCAAGAAGGCAGCCGTGTGCAAGCCAGAAAGGGAGCCCGCATCAGACACTAAGTCAGCCAGCACTTTTGTCTCAGACTTCCAGCCTCCAGAAGTGTGGCAAAATAAGTGTCTGTTGTTTAAGCCACCCAGTCTGCCAGTACTTTGTTATGGCAGCTTGAGCTAAGACAGGTAAACACAAACGCAAAATCCTATCAGGCAGCTTGTGTCTTTTTCTCTCTGTGAGCTATACCGCAATGCAAAAATACGTAAAAGAAAGAGGCAGGAGCGGCCTGACCTCACTTGAATCCTCGAGCTGGTGAGTGAGAGATGCGGGCTGCTGATCATCGTGCCCACTTGGTTAAGGAGACAAGTGAGGCTGCGAGTGAGTCGACAGGTGGGAAGAGCAGCAGAGCAGGGTCCGAGATCCGGTTCAGCTTGGTGAGCAGTGACGAGGCATGCCCTCCTCAAGCCCTGTGGTGGGCAATCAGGTCATGGTGTGCAGGGCCCAGGCAGACTTTCAGGAGGTGCCCAGACCTGACAAGCAAACGGGCACTGACAACAGGCTGTGCTCCACACTGCGATGGGCTTCACAGAGGTCACAGAGGCACCCAAGGGCCACCTGGCGTAGCCCAGGATGCGGGATGAAGAAACTTCTGAGTGAGACTTCGGGGGCAACCAAAGCCTTTTGGGTCCATCCAGAGACATCTCTGTGACCCCCTGCTTCTCAAAGTGTGGGCCTCCCTGTCACCTGGATTCTCACTGAAGGACAGGCATGTGGCTCCACTCATACCTGCCACATCAGGATCTGCATTTTTAACAAGACCTGCTGGGAAAGCACATTTGCCCCTGAAATGTGCCAGACGGGTTGTTTCAGAAGACCAGGGAGAGCCATGGAGGGCTGCACACAAGAAGTGGCACCGTCCCAAAGGACTGAGCCCCCCACTCCCCATCCCGGCTGCAAACATTTTTGAGCACCAGGACACCCACTCAATTCCCACTGACACAGGCAACCAAGTCCCAGAGGACTGTGTGTTCACACTCACCTCCCGGACCCAGCAAGTCTGGCGCTGGCAGGAGTGTGAGCCTGTGATCTGGCAATTAGAGCCACTGATTGGAAAATGGGCTGCTTACCTGCAACAAAGAAAGGCTTCTCTCCTCTGAGGCTGTGGACAAAGCAGGCTTCCAGCGTGGCTAATTCCCTGACAGGTAGCAAAGCTCTCACCTCCCGGGCCTTTTAGCTCAGCTAATAAAGCAATTGGCCTGGCCTTTTATCCCTCCCTGTGGTGATTTCTCGGCCTTCACTGGTTTTACAAAATGAGAAAGTTATACAAAGGCTGCTTAACCCAGAGTTCAGCACTTAGGGCCCAGCTCGGGCCAGAGTCTCCAGCAGGGTGTGTGAGCGTGCAGGCTAACCCAGAACCAGTTTAAATGAAAGCATGCCTGTGTGTGTGTGTGTGTGTGTGTGTGTGTGTGTGTGTGTGTGTGTACATATATACATGACGGGGGGAACCAAAAAAACCCAGAATTACCTTTTGGAGGGCGGGCCCCTTGTAGTCCAGGCTTCCCTGCTAGGTGAGTGTTCTAGGAGCCCATTGGCATCCGTGGACCAGCCAGCGTTGTTGTGAGAGGCTACGTTCGGCTTCAGTGAATTTTTTGGGCAGATTCTTTCAGTGCATTTGCCCATTTCGCAGTGAGTGATTTGCACAAGCAACCTGCCCACACCACACGGCGTATTCAGCCGTTTTTGACCAAAAGTGGCATGACCCTCGTGCCACCCTCCCCGTTCACCTGATCTTGCCCAGAGCAGCGTTTTTTTTGGTTTTTTTCCTCTGATTCAAAAAGTCCTAAAGGGAAACACTTTGCCCATGTGGAAGAGGTGAAAAAAAAAACAACAGAAGCACTAAAAGACCTCAAAATTGACAATTCAAAACTGTTTTGAGCAATGGAAAAAGCATCTGGATGGGTGTATTGCATCACATGGAGAGTACTTTGAAGGTGACTGATGTTTGAACATGTAAGGATAAATACACAATTGTTATAAATAAATTCTGGGCCTTCTGAGGGGTTCCTTCATAGACGTAGATATAGATATACAGATATATTAGATATATATGAAAATTTGTACAATGTAAGCTTTATTTAAGGGTAATGGTTATTTTCTCAGACCAGATCATTGAAATTTAATGTGGACAGTTTTATCTAAAAATGCATGCATGTTAACAGCCCGGTGTCCAATCATCCCAGTTTGTCTGGACCCGAGGGGTCTCTGAGACACAGAACTTTTGGTGCTAAAAACCAGGACAGTCCTAGGAAAGCCAGGACAGTTGGTCACTGTACTGACAACTCTGGGCCTGGGCCTGGCCCTGTTGCAAACTCCAGAGATCCAGCCAGGAGCATGGCCCAGGAAAGGCCCTGTCCTCGTGGAGCTGAAGGCAAAGTGGGGAGAAAAGAAAGAAGCAAGTAAGCAACACAACAGTCCCTGTGACGGTGTTACGTTGGAGGCCAAGAAGAGGGTGCAGTTGGGTGGCCCAGGACAGCTTTTCTGAAGCCTGACAGATGGCAAGCGCAAAGCCATTTGAAGAGATGTGTGTTTTGGTTGAGAGACAGAGGCGAGACTTCCAAGAAGATGCAGCAGCAAGCACAAAGGTCCTGAGGCAGGGAGGTGCTTGGTGTGTGAGACGTTGGATGCGGTTAGGGTGTGTGCTTGTGCGTGTGTGTACCTGTGTGCCTCTGCTGGGGGCAGGGAGAGGAGAGGAGGTAGAGCGTCAAAAGGTGGCCCAAGCCTGGGGATGCAGAACTCGTAGGTCAAGGTCAGAGTTTGAACTTGACTTTGAGTGCAATAGACGACATTGAAGGGTTAGCCCTGCTGTTCTTTACCCCAACTCTGCACGTCAGATGCTCTCCTCCTTACTTCTCAGTCACTCCCTTCTTTTGTAACAGGTGCATTTTAGGTCTAACATACTTGCCTCGAAGCACAGTGATAGCTGTTTTGCATATTTTTAAAATTAATGAAGTGTCTTAATTGTGTCTTAAAGTCACAGTGAAGTGGAATGGAAACAAGAGACCCCATATACTCCGTGTCCCAACACAGGTACAACCTGAAATCCTGTGCCACAGTGGTGCCCTTGTTATTCTGCATGGCCCTACACCGACACACCTTACTTGCCCAAAGTCCATAGTTGACATTAAGGTTCATCTTGGTGTTGAACGTTCTATGATTTTGTCAAATGGATAATGGCATCTATCTACCACTGTACTATCATACAGAGTAGTTTCACTGCCCTAAAAATCCTCTGTGCTCACCTGTTCGTTCCTCCCTTCAACCCGGCCCCTGGCAACCACTAATCTTCTTACTGTCTCTATAGCTCTGCCTCTCCCAGAATGTCATATAGCTGAAATCATACTGTGCGAAGACTTTCAGATCAGCTTCTTCCACTTAGAAATATGCATTCAAGTTTCTTCTGTGTCTTTTTATGGCTTGGTATCTCATTTATTTTCAGTACTGAATAATACTCCATTGCCTGGGTGTTCTGCAGTTTCTCGGCTCACCTAATGAAGGACGTCTTGGCTGCTTCCACATTTTGGTACTTTTGTGTAAACATAAGTGTCGAATCCTTCAGGTAAATACCTGGGAGCTCAATTGCTGGAACATACGGCAAAGGTGTGTCAACTTTGTAGGACACTGCCAAGCAGTCTTCCAAAGCGGCTGTATCATTTTACACTCCCACTGGCAATGAGTGAGAGTTCCTGTTGCTTCACACCTTTGCCAGCGTTCGATGTTGTCAGTGTTCTAGATTTGGTCCAGTCTGATAGGTGCGTAGTGGCATCTCACTGTTGTTTAATGTGCATTTCCCCAGTGACAGGATGTGGAGCAACTTTTCATAGGTTCTTTCCCCAGCGATATACCTTCTTTGGTGAGGTATCTGTAGATATCAGTGATCCGCTTTTTATTTTGATTTGTTTTCTTATTGTTGAGCTCTAAGAGGTCTTTGCATATCACAGATAACAAACTTTTATTAGCTATGCCTTCTGCAAATATTTTTTCCAAGCCTGTGGCTTGTCTCTTCATTCTTTTAACATTGTCTTGCAGGCAGACATTTTTATATTAAAAAATTCAGCTGATCAACTGTTTCTTTTATGGATCGTATTCTTAGTGTTATATCTAAAAAGTCGTCACCATACTCAAGGTCATCTAGATTTTCTCCTGTGTTATCTTCTGAGAGTTTTATAGTATTGTGTCTTACATTTAGGTTTGTGGTCTATCTTCAGTTCACTTTTGTGAAGGGTGTGAATTTGGTGTTTCGAATTTTTTTTTTTTCACATTTGGATGTCTAGTTGTTCCAACACTGTTTGTTGAAAAGCTTATCTTTTCTTCATTGTCTTGCCTTGCTTGTGGTTTAAAGATCAGTTGACTGTATGTGAGTCTATTTCTGTTACCTCTATTCTGTTCCATTGATTTATTTGTTTTCTTTCACCAATGCCATGCTTTATTGATAGCTGTAGCTTTATAGTAGGTCTTGAGTCTGACAATGCCAGTCCTCTGACCTTGCTTTTCTCCTTCAATATTAAGTTGCCTATTCTGGGTCTTTTACTTCTCTGTGTAAACCTTATAATCAGCTTGTCAATAACCATAAAATAAGTTGCTATGATTTGACTGGGATTACATTGAATCTATAGATCAAGCTGGGAAGAACTGACATCTTGACAATATTGAGCCTTCTTATCCATGAACATGGAATGTCTCTGCATGTATTTGGTTCTTCTTTAACATATTTTATCAGAGTTTTGTAGTTTTCCTCATATAGATCTTGCACATATTTTGTTGGATTTCTACCTAAATGTTTTATTTCAAATGTAAATGATAGGTGTGTTTTTAATTTCAAATTTCATTTGTTCATTGCTGTATATAGGAAATTGATTGACTTGTGTATATTAACCTTGTATCCTGCAATCTTGCTATAATTGATTATTAGTTCCAGGGGGTTATTTTTATCAATCCTTTCACATTTTCTTCATAGACATGTCATCTAAGAACAAAGAAGTTGATGACTTCCTTTCCAATCTTATACCTTTTATTTCCTTTTCTTGCTTATTGAGTTAGCTGGTACTTCCAGGACAATGCTGAAAAGGAATAACGTGAGGGGAAATCCTTGCTTTGCTCCTGATCTTAGTAAGAAAACTTCTTTCTCACTATTGATTATGAGGTTAGCTGTAGGGTTTTTATAGATGCTTTTATCAAGTTGAGAAAGTTCCTCTCTCTTCCTAGTTTGCTAAGCATTTTTATCATGCATGGATGTTAGATTTTGTCAGATAAATTCTCTTTCTCTGTTCATATGACCATGTGATTTTCCTCTTAAGCTTGTTGATGTCAATGGATTACATTAATTGAAGTTTGAATGCTGAACAAGCCTCACATACCTGAAATAAATCCCACTTGACCATGCTGTATCATACTTTCTATATGTTATTTGATTCAATTTGCTAATATTTGGTTGAAGTTCTTACATCTATGTTCATAAGAGATATCAGTCTCTAGTGTTCTTTTCTTGGAGTGCCTTTGGTTTTGGTATTCGGGAAATGCTGTCCTCATAGAATGAGTTAGGAAGCACGTCCTCTGTTTCTATCCTCTGGAAGAGCTTTGCAAGAATTGGTATCATTTCTTCCTTAAATATTTGGTGGACTTCACCAGTGAACTCGTCTGGGCCTCATGTTTTCTCTCTTAGTTGGGTGATTAATTATCAATCCAATTGCTTTAATAGCTGTAGGCTTATTCAGATTGCTTCTTATTTTATGAGTTTTGACATATTGTATCTTTCAAAGAATTGGTCCATTTCACCTAGCTTATCAAATTTGTGGGCATAAGGTTGTTTGCAACATTTCCTTATTATCCCTTTAATGCCATGGAATCTAAAATGATGTCCCCTCTTTCATCTCTGATATTAGTCATTGGTGTCCTCCCTCTTTTTCTTATTTAGACTGCCTAGAGGCTTATCTATTTTACTGAGCCTTTCAAAGAACCAGTTTTTTGTTTAGTTGATTTTCTCTATTGATTTCCTGCCTTTAATTGTTTAATTGTATTGATTTCAGCTCTAATTTTTATTATTTTGTTTCTTCTGCTTACTTTAGATTAGATTTTCCCCTTTTTTATAGTTTCCTAAGAGGTAAACTTAGATGACTAATATTAGATCTTGCTTATTTTCTAATATATGTTTTCAATGCCATAGATTTCCCTGTAAACATTGCCCTTACTACATCCCACAAATTCTGATATATTGTATCTTCATATTCATTGAGTTCAAACCATTTTTAACTTCTCTCAAGACTTCGTTTTTCACCCAAGGGTGATTTACAAGTGTGTAGTCTAATCTCAAGATTTCCTAGCTATTTTTCTGTAATTGATTTCTAGTTTAATTCCATTGTGGTCTGAGAGCAGTCCTTGTGTGATTTCCATGGCTTTACATTTGTCAGGTATATTTTGTGGCCTAGAATGTGGTCTGTCTTGGTGAATGGTGTGTGTGAGTTTGAGAAGAATGTGTATCGTGCCATTGTTGGGCAAAGGGGTCTATAGACGTCAATCGCATCCAGTTGATGGATGATGCTGTTGAGCCCAACTGCGTCCTTACTGATTTCTTACCTGCCGGGGTCTGTCCATTTCTGACAGAATCTGGGTGTTGTTAGAATCTCCAACTATCATAGTGGATTCGTCTATTTCTCCTTGCAAGTCTATCAATTCGTGCCTCACATCATTTGATACTCTTCTGTTGTTAGGCACATACACACTAAGGGTTATTATGTTTTTTCGAAGTATTGGCTCCTTTATCACTATGTCATGCCCCTCTTGATACCTGACAACTTGTATTGCTCTCAAGTCTGCTCTGTCTGAAATAAGTATAGTTTCTCCAGCTTTCTTCTGATTGGTGTTAGCATAGGGTATCTTTCTCCATCCCTTTTCATCTCTATGCATCTCTATATTTAAAGTGGGGTTCTTTTAGACAGCATGCACTTGAGTCTTATTTTGTGACCCACTTTGATAGTCTCTGTCTTTTAATTGCTATCTTTGGACCGCTAACACTTAAAGTGATTGGTGATGCAACTGGATTGATATCTACCATATTTGTTACTGTTTTCTATTTGTTGCCCTTGTTTTTCCTGTTTTTGTCTTCTATACTTTTTCTGCCTTTTGTGGCTTTAATTATTTTATATTATTTCATTGTCTCTCCTTCCTTAGCATGTCCATTGAACTTCTTTTTTTAGAATTTTCAGCATTTATTTAAACTTCTCTAAGTCTACTTTTAAGCAACACTATATCTCTTCACAGATTGCACAAGTATTTTGTAATAACAAAATATGCCTAATTCCTCTCTCTTGAGTCTTGTGTCATTGCAGCCACTCATTTCACTTATCCATAAGTGTACGAGTGTATATGTGTGTGTGTAATCGAATACACTGTTGCTATTATTATTTTAAACAGGTTCTTATCTGTAGTGCAATTAAAAATAAGAAAAACAAAATTTTTTATTTTAACTTCACAAGTTCATTCTCTGATGCTCTTTCATTATGCTAATCTGAGCTTCTGATCCATATCATTTTCATTCTCTCTGAAGAACTCCTTTTAATGTTTAAAAGACATTTGCAAGGCAGATCTACTAACAACAAAATTCCTCGATTTTGCTTGTCTGAGAAAGTATTCTCCTTCACTTTTGAAGGATAATTTTGGGGGCACAGAATTCTAGGTTGGTGGATTTTTCTGTCAACACTTTCATTCTGCTTTCTTCTGGTTTGTATGGTTTCTGAGGAGACACTGGATGTCATTCTTACTTTGCTCCTCTGTAAGTAAGGGATCCCTTTCCTCTGGCTTCTTTCAAGATTGTTCCTAATTTTTCATCTTCTGATGTTTGAATGTGATCTGCCAAGTTGCTTTATGGCATTTTTCATGATTAGTGTTCTCTGAGAATCCTGGATCTATGTTTCTGTTTCTGACACTAATTTTGAGAAATTCTCAGCCATTATTTTTTCAAATGTTGCTTCTGTTCCTTCTCTTTTTCTTCTTCTTCTGGTATTGCCATTATATATATGTTCCCCCCTGTAGTTGTCCCATAGTTCTTAGATATTCTGTTCTGGTCATTTTTTTTTCCAGTTTTTTTTCCAGTTTGCTTTTCAGAGCTGGAAGTTTCCATTGCCATATCTTCAAACTCAGATATTCTTTACTCTTAGATGCCCAGTCTACTAGTGAACCCATCAAAGGCATTCTTCATTTCCGTTACTGTATTTTTTTTTTAGCTCTAGCATTTCTTGTTGATTATTTTTCAGAATTTTTATCTCACCGTTTGCATTGCTCATTTGTTCTTTTGTGTCGTTTACTTTTTCCACGAAAGTCCTTAGGACATTAATTTCCTGGTCTGATAATTTTGACATTCCTGCCATATCTGATTTGGTCCCGATGCCTGTTGAGCCTCTTTTTAAAATCGTGTCTTTTGCCTTGTAGTCTGTCTTGTGGTTAGTGGTCATGATGTGCTGCTGGGTGAAAGGAACCTTGGTAAGCAGGCTGTCAGTCACGCACTGGCAAGGTGTGGGAAGGGAAGTGGTCTGCGGTCCTATGATTAGGTCTCGGGGTTTTCGGTATGAATTTCATCAGGGCCTCGGTTTTTCCCCCCTCGTAGGTGAGACGGGATGGCTAGAGGGACCTGGAAATGGGCACTCCCCTTCCCCTGTATGGAAGGCCAGGGCCAGCGGGAGTTGGGTATTTCTCTCCCTCTCCGGCTGGCTTGGCTCTGACACAACCCCAGCCGTCTAGGCTCTGGTAAAATAGTTTCTCCTGAGGTCAGGCCTTGTTGAAAAGAACAAAATGCTCAGGCATGTATCAGAATGGTTCCTTTTCCCCACCCCCAGCTGGAAGCATCAGAGGATTTTTTCCCCCTGTATTTATATGAGGACCTGGTAAAGTTCCTGAAGGTAAAACTCAGAAAAGTGTGGTGGCTCCCTCTAACTGAATCTCCCTGGAGCTTTTAACTCTCAGACTTGTCTATACCAAATCCGCATCAATTCATCAATTACAGTTTAGGTTTCCCCCCAGCACTGTCTCCCAAGGAGGTTTCTGCTCATAGATCTCGGCTCTGATAGAGTGTGATTCACTATGTCCACCTGTCTGTCTCTCCAACACTGGAGAGACAGAGATTTGTTCTGCGGTCTTATGTCTCTGGAGTATCTAAGTTGATTTTTCCGTCTGTTCATATATTTATTTTACTTGTTAGGGCAGAGTCGCCATTTCTTAGCTTCTTATCTGCTGGGCTGAAAATTAGAAATCCATAATTTTTGCACCCTGTTTTTTATCATTATTCAAGACTATATATTTTTTGGTGAATTCCATTACGATGTCTTCTTTGATGACTGAGTTATCTAGAAGTCTATTGATTTTATTCTTTTTTTTTTTTGAGTCAGAGTCTCACTCTGTCCCCCAGGTTGTAGTGCAGTGGCATGATCACAGTTCACCTCCTGGGCTCAGGCGATCCTTCTGCCTCAGCCTCCTGAGTAACTGGGACTGTAGGCATGTGCCACCACGCCTGGATACTTTATTTTTATTTTTTTTGTAGAGACAAGCTCTTGCTATGTTGCCTAGGCTGGCCTGAAACTCTTAGGCTCAAGCAATCCTCTCCCCTCAGCCTCCCAAATTGCTGAGATTACAGGTGTGAGCCACCATGCCTGGCCAAGAAGTGTCTTAATTTCTAAAAATGTGATAAGGAAGAAGTTTCCTATCTTTATTATTTTCTGGTGAATGATAAAGTTGGTTGAAAGTATTTTGTATTCTTTTTTCTTTTCAAGGAAAGCATCTATAAACACCAAATCACCAGTTATTGTTCAAATTTCTTATGTCCTGATTAACTTTTTTTATCCTTGAGCTATCATTTTCTGAGAGCTATGCTAAACATTTCTCACTGTGAATCTGGATTTGTTTATGTCTTCTGTCAATTTCTTTTTTTTTTTTTTTTGAGTTGGCGTCTCACTCCGTCGCCCAGACTGGAGTGCTCCCAGCCACCCCAGACTCGACCTGCTGGGCTCCAGCGATCCTTCCGCCTCAGCCTTCCGAGTAGCCGGAACTACAGATGTGCGCTACCATGTCCAGCTGATTTTTTGATTTATTGTAGAGATGAGGTCTCGCCTGCTCAGGCGGGTCTCGAACCCGCGGGCTCAGGCAATCCACTCACCTCAGCCTCCCAAGGCGCGGGATTACAGGCTGAGCCACCAAGCCCGGCTGTCAATTTCTTGAACGCTATTTTGAGGCTTTGTTATGAGGAACCTTTAAGTTCAGAATTGTTGTCTCGCTGGTGTATTTTGCCTTCCAACTTCATGTAATCCCTAATAATTTTTATACTTTATTTAATATTAATGTTGCTGCAAGCTGGGTGCAGTGGCTCATGCCTATAATCTCAGCATTTTGGGAGGCAGAGGTAAGAGGATTGCCTGAGCTCATGGGTTCAAGACCAGCCTGGGCAACTTGGCGAGACTTCACTTGTACAATAAATCAAGAAAAATTAGCCAGGCATGGTGGTGCATGCCTGTAGTTCCAGCTACTTGGAAGGCTGAGATGGAAGGCTCACCTGAGCCCAGTATGAGGTGGCCATGAGCATGCCACTGCACTCCAGCCTGAGTGACAGAGGGAGACTCTGACTCAAAAAAAAAATTGCTGCAAGCAGGATTTCTTTCCATTTAGCATTTACCTAGCTTGTCTTTTTACATTTATTATTATTGCTATTTAATAGAGAAGAGGTCTCGCTATCTTGCCCAGGCTGGTCTTAAACTGCTGGGCTTATGTGATCTTCCAGCCTCAGCCTGCCAAAATGCTGAGATTACAGGTGTCAGCCACCACGACTGGCCATTTTATATTATTTACTTTCAGGGGTTTGCTTCCTTTTATCTTGGGTGGGTCAATTATAAACAATATATAGGTGGCTTTTTAAGATTTTTGTCTTAATTCAATCAAATAAGTGTACATTCATGGTGACTTCTGGCACATTTTGACCTTTCTCACTTTCTACTGTGTGACGTTTTCCTTACGGTCTCTCCCCTCTCGCTTGTACTTAATTCTACCAATTTAGACGTTACTGGTGCTGTTTTATTCTTCCAGTCCCAACCCCCACATTTCAGCAGGCAAATTTGTCTTAAATTCTAAGGTTAATCATCATTACTATCTTCCTGTCAAGCAATGTAAGAACTCTAGAACTCCTAACTCACCCCCTTCTTTCATGACTAATATTTTAATTTCGTTTTTTAAATCCTCCTAGAAGGCAGACCTTATTATATCTTTATATTCTCTGTGCTAATTTGGATTTTTCTTTCACATATTTACCAATTCCTTTGCCCATTGCTGCTTCTTCCACTCTATTTCTTTGCACAATTTTCCAATTTCTACTTAAATCCGGTGATGTCTCTGAGAAGTAAGCTCTCCTCATTTTGTTTCACGGTGTCTATATTTAACCTCCACTCTTTAATCACGGTATAACTGTGTGGGGAGAGAAGAGGAAGAAAGAAAAGTTTAACCTGACAGTCAGCTTCCCTCAGCCCTATGAAAATGCTACATGTGGCCGCTGGCATCTGGCGGTGCTGGCAGAGTCCCACTGTTCGTCTGATTCTTGTTCCTCTGAAGGTCACCTGTCTGTCTTGTCTGGTCGTTTTTAAGATTCTTCTCTCTGTCTTTGGTGTTCTCTACTTCTACCACGATGTGTCAAGGTAAAAATAGTCAGCTGTTTACTTGTTCATCCACTTCTCAGTTGAGGAGCAGGACTCTGAGGGATTCTTCCACCCGAAGACTCATCCCTCTTCAATCCCGCCTTTATCTCTCTGGCCTGTGCTCTCTCTTGTTGCCTTTTTCTCTTATTTTGGAAAGTCCTGTCACACTCACGTTGGAGCCACTCGCTCTGTTCTCCACCTGTCTCGTTTGTCTTTTGCTATGTCTCATTTCTTTGTTTTGTTCTGCTGTATCCAGGATGGTGTCTTTTTTTTTTTTTTTTTGAGTTGGCGTCTCACTCGGTCTCCCAGACTGGAGTGCAGTGGCCGCTCCCAGTCACCGCAGCCTCGACCTGCTGGGCTCCGGCGATCCTTCCGCCTCAGCCTTCCGAGTAGCCGGAACTACAGGCGCGCGCTACCATGCCCGGCTAATGTTTTTGATTTATTGTAGCGATGAGGTTTCGCCTGCCCAGGCGGGTCTCGAACCCGCGGGCTCAGGCAATCCACTCACCTCAGCCTCCCAAGGTGCGGGATTACAGGCTGAGCCACTGAGCCCGGCCAGGATGGTTTCTTAAAGCAAATCTTCCCAGGCACTTTTTCTCTGTTTCCCTGTGTAGTTCACTGTTGTTCCATCACTGAGCTTTTAATTTCTGTAAGTGGATAGATAGATAAATGTTAGACAAATAGATGATAGATAGATAGATGGATAGATAGAGAATATATATTTTAATGATTTGTTTATGTATTGTAGAGTTGTGGGGTGCAAGTGAGGATTTGCTACTTAAGTAGGCTAATTTATTCAGTAGGCTTAAGTAGGTGAAGCTTGGGTCTCTGGGTGGGCCTTACTCCCCCTAGTAATGGACCAGGTACCCCTTGTGTTGTCAAAAGCAGCGTAGTGATTTCAAAAAAACTAAAAATTGATCTTCCATATGATGTAGCAATCCCTCTCCTGGGACTATACCCAGAGGAACATAAATCATGCTACCAAAGAGAATATATTTAGAATAATAGGAATTTAGAATAAATACTCAAATACTCCTTGGGATATTTTTTCAAATCTGCCTTTTATAAAAAGAAAAAAATCTTTTTATTACATTTTCTTCACACACACACACACACGCACACATTTTGTAGAGATAAGGTCTTGCTATGTTGTCCGGGATGGTCTTAAACTCCTGGGATCAGGTGGTCCTCCTGCCTGGGCCTCCCAAAGTGCTGGGATACAGGCATGAGCCACCATGCCCGGCCTACTTCTCGTCTATTTATTATCATGTAAATGCCATGTAAATGTCACTCTTCATATCCCATTCAGAGGGTTCTACATGTTCGAAATCTCCCAGGCACTCACTCTTCATTCTTTGCTCCATCTGCTTGTCTGTAATGCTCGTGATGAGGTCATCCTCAGCAGAGCTGGTCATTCCGGGGGATTCCAGCGCTCCCTGAGCTGCAGCGCAGTCCATAGAGCGTGCTTTCTGGTGTCCTACTTTGCAGCTCTTGGGGTTCCAAGTGTCCCGGGCCAGTTCCTAGGTCACTATCTCATCTGCTGTCCTCAGGCTACAGAGGAAGGGGGTGTTGTGTCCCAGCCCCCGTGGGTGGGGCAGGAACTCTTTGGAGACACTTCCCTTCCCTCTGCTACCCAAAGCCCCGTGTTGCCAGGTTCCTACCTGCTGCTCTGGGCTGGGGAGGGGCGAGATTTTGTTGGCCCGTGTGAGCCATGAATGCGGGGGAGTTGCTTCTCCGTCCCCCATCTTGCTTCACCTCTGGTCACCTGTGGAGTGGGGACCTCACACCTCAGCCTTGAGGTATCTCTCTGCTCTGACCCTAGTGCTTGGGTCTGGGGTCCTAACGCCAAGCTGCTATCTTAGTGTCAGCTTCTCACACGGCTCCGACCATGACCTCTCTCTCCGTTTCTGAATCCTGGGAATTCTCCTTCTTTTGTCATGCTGGGAACATGTGCATAACTGTGTTTATTATGCTTATCATTGCATCGTGTTTGGGATTCTATGTGTTTGTATTGAGAGAGGGGCACGCCCACAGCAAATCAATCCATCGTGCTGCAGAAAGTCCTCCTTGATTTACATTTATCTGGTAAAATATTTACATTAAAATATAATCATTTTGGGAGGCTGTGGTGAGAGGATTGCCTGAGCCCACGGGTTCAAGACCAGCCTGGGCAACTTGGCGAGACCTCATCTCGCCAATAAATCAAAAAATCAGCCGGGCGTGGTAGCGCATGCTTGTAGTTCTGGCTCCTTGGAAGGCTGAGGCGGAAGGATCACCAGAGCCCAGCAGGTCGAGGCTGCGGTGGCCGAGAGAGTTCCACTGCCCTCCAGCCTGGGCGACAGAGTGAGACCCCCAACTCAAAAAAAAAAAAGAAATATACGAAGGCGTTACAGAGACGCATGTCATAAGGGGCAGCTCCAAGAATCCTCCTAGGCCAGCACACCCATGCACCCGGCACCCAGACTAAGAAACAGATACTACTGGCACCCTAGAGCCATCCTCGCACCCGTTCTACTCAAACCCCACCCCCCCAAAAGCAACTGCCATTCTGCCTGTTGATCCCACACGTTAGTTTCACCTGTTCCTGATGCTTATAACATGGAACCACACACCCCGCTCCCTTCGGTGCCTCACTCCGTCCACTCATTACACATTGCGTCTGCGAGACTCAACGAAAATGCTGTGTGCTGTTGTAGATTGCTCACTCGGTCGCCGTGTAGTATTCCATCAGGTGCACGGACCGCCACCGGTGGGCAGCGGATGGCTACTACAAATACCGCTGCCGTGAATGTTCACCAAGAACATGCACTCATCCCCGTCGGGTGCACACCTTGAAGCGCAATCGCCCACTCGTAAGCAGGGGTTTGTCCAGATTTACTTGCTAAGGACCTTCTGGCCCTCTCGTCGCCCTCTCCCCGCTGTGCTTGAGGTCTTTGGGGGGCAAGTCTCTGTTAGTAGTCATTGCTCTCTGCCCAACGCCTTGTACGCAACAGGGGATTAATACACGCGTGTTGAGGGAACGGAGGCGTGAATGTGTGAATGCAGATCTGACAATGAGCCCAGATGGCAGGTCCGGGCCTGCCCACTAGTCTCACCACCCCTCCTCCTGCTCCCTCGCCCCTGGGAGTCAGATGCAGGAGGGGACGCCCTGCCGGGAGTGTGACCAGCCTTGCCCGTGTGGGCGGGAGGCGGGCTCGGGAGGCTGAGCAGAGGCTCACCCAGCCTGCACTGGCGGCTGGTGTCTCAGCCCGGGCGCCTCCCAAGTCCTCCCCTGTCCGTCCAGGACGCTCCATCTTTTGAACCAGCCCAAACGTGTGACCTTCAGTCGCGGCAGAGTCTCAGCCTCCAGAAAATCCAACGAGCCGAGCCGTGTTCCTCAGCTGAACACAGGATGTCAGGGAGCCCAGAGAGGAGGTTTTCGTTTCTGGTCTCCTATCGTTTTCAGAAACGTCAGCCACGCTGACAGGTCTGGGAGAGGAGGTAATTCCCCTTCGAGCTGATCAATACGAGAGCCTCAAGGTGCCTCACGCCCGCGTCAAACACAGGCTTTCAGTATCAAAGTGCTTGCAAGTCTTCGGTGAGTTCTGGGTTTTTGGTTGTTTTGTTTTGCTTTTTTGTCTATCAGGCTGGTAAGGACACTGCATCTTCAATACACACCAAAGTCATGGAGTGTCTGGCGCCTGATCCCCCAACACTGCCACATTCCCAAGGAAGTGTGTGGGTGAGAAAGGGAGAGGCAGAGAGAGAGACACACACAGTGAAAAAGAGGCAGAGGGAGAGAGGAAGAGACAGAGAGGCAGAGAGAGAAGAGAGGTAGAGAGGGAGGGAAGAGGAGAGAGAAAGAGGGGAGAAAGGGATGGGGAGAAGAGAATAGGAAGAGACAGGAAAGAAGGGAGAAAACAGAAAGGAAACAGAGAAAGAAAAGACCGAAGACAAGGAAGACATGAGAAGACGGAGAGACAGGGACCCAGCAACAAAGGAGGAAAGGGGAGGAAAATGAGCAAAGCAGTCAGAGACGAAGAAAAAGGAAACAGACTGAGAGAAGAGATGGGGAAGAAAAAGAAGGGGGCGGAGAATGGGGACGGGGACAGACAAACGCCTTGGGAGAGAGACGGAAGGAGAGGGAGGAAAGACGGATGAGGAGGATGAGACAACAAGTGCGAAAAGGAGAGGGCAAAGGAAGGCCCACCAGCGGCCTCCCCAAGGGACCCAGAGCCACCCACACTTTCTCACGGCCAGGGAGCTCCCCACCCCACCTGCCCTTCACAGTGGAGCTGGGACGCCCTGACGTGTGGCGAAAACCCACCCCGAGCTACCCAGCAGCGCCAGAGAGGAGCTGAAGCAGCCGCTTGGCAGAAAGAAGCCCTCCGTCTTCACCCTCCTGCAGGGCCTGGGGTGTCTTCGGGTCGTCTGAGTTCACACCTTCCAAGAGCTGGGACCCGCTCAGGCCAGAAGGGGCCCTCTGCCTCCATTCCCCGGGCCCCAGCTGACACCAAAGGACATCTCGCCTCAGAGAGAAGGTGGCCGCTCAGCTCCTAGATCATCCCCACCTGGGGGTCTAACGCTGTCCGTGCTCTGTCATATATGAACTTCACATGACTTCAAGGGCATGTCATGCCGCCATTCGTATGCTCTCTTTCAAGAAAGGTGCTTTGGTACGGAGTCCCTATTATGAACACCCTTGTGTGTCATGTGAGTCAGGGCGCATAATAATTGCACATAAATACCAACAGCACAGAGAAATCTGACGCGTTGTTTCCTACCTTGTAAAGCAATATTCCTACCCCATTAACTTGGAGAAAAATAATTTCAAAAGCTTCTTTAGAAAAAGAATCATACCGTAGAACTAATACAGGAGGAATTCAAAAGAAAAAAACTGATTGAAAAAAAATCAACGAAAATGCTCTGGCATTGGAAATAAAATCTTGCTTGGAACTTTCTAACCGTCTGGGCAAAAATAAAATAAAATAAATGAATTGAAAAAATAAGTCCATTCTTGACACATTTTTCTTTTCATGTTGGTCAAATACTCCCTTGTTCTCCTTTCTGAAAGAAACGAATGGAATGGGACCTTCTCTAGAGACTAAAGAAGGCCTTCGTGAACGGCGGGTCCCTTCAAAGGGGCCACATCCACGGTAACGCGCTGCAGTGACACCCCTTCCATCCAAACAACTCAGCAAAGTCTGTGCTTACAGGTCCAATTCCAATTCCACTTCTTGCAGCTTCTGGCCAAACCGTTCTTCTTTCCGCTTCATTCTCAGCTGCACAGCAGTGCAGGTTGGGTGTGTTATTTTTTTTAGGGGGGCGGGTTGGGAGGCCTTGAAGCTAAACCGTTAAGACACAGAGAGAAAGATCCCCACCTGTATTATACCTATGAGCAAACGCTGACTTCAGAATTCAAAAAAGCTAGTGTATAATATAGATCGTAAGCACATGTGTGTGTACATGGATGTGTATGCATGTGCAGGCTTTGTTCCAGAAGGTTGAAACTACCCGCCCATTCATTATGAAGAACTCAATTATGAAAAAAAAGGAATCATTAAAGGCAAAAAAACATAGCCATCCTTCAGTGAACTCTGCATAACGACCAAGGCCTGTGGTTGGGCAGACCATCCACCTGAGGCCTGGTGCCAGCCACGCCGACTTCAGGCAAATGTGCCTCACCCAAGCCCCCGGGACATCCGAGCAGAAGCAACTGAGTGACTCAGAGCAGGTGTCTTACCTCTAAGAACTCCACGGCAAGGCTGCAGGAACAGGTCCAAACCTTGCTGGAAACTATTTATACACTCAGCATTTACCCAACAGCGGGAGAAAGAGGGGAAGAGGGGGTGGAGAGAGAGAGAGAGAGATTTTATCTCGTGAGATTTTTTTTTTGTCTTAAAGTGACTTAAAGGAAATGGAATGGGCCGAGAGCATGCTGTGAGCCCCGCACCACGCTGGCGGGCCTTGTAAACAGATGCTTGTTTAAGCCTCATGACACCCTGCATGGCAGGGGTCACCCTAACATGTCATGGAGGCGACTGCCCAGTGTCACTCAGCCTTCGCAGATGGGGCTCAACACCTGGCCGGTGGGCTCACAAAGCCTGTGGCTTTTGGCGTGGCACTGGCAGCTCTCTGGGTGCCACGGGGAGCGGTGGCACCTTCTCCTGCATCAGCCTTGTGGGCGCAGTCGGCACACACGCAGTCTTGACCACTTTCCCCTGGAAGTCCCTCCCCAGCTAGGCTCCCCACTGGCCCTGCTCACCCCGAGCTCCGAGCCGGCTTCTCCGGAGTGCCCAAGGGCCTGGAACTTTGGGAAGGTGAGGTGTGTGTCTAAGGGGTCTCCCCGCCTTGGAGAGCGTGAGGCACTCAAGAAACCGCAGAGACTTTCATAAAAAGGCAATTTCTGCAGCACGCGGGGGGGATCAAAGCCACGATGTTTTTCCCATTCTTTTTCTTCAGAACTTGATGAAAACATGAAACCATTCACAGGCAGGAAGCAGAAAATGATCATTTCCCAGCGGGGGGCTGCCGTGCCTTGCACAGTGCACAGCTGAGTGGGAGGGGACCTCCAGGCTGGTGCCTTGAAGGGAGGGTCCCTTCTGCAGCCCGGTGGGACCCATCCCCTCGGTGGGCCTCAGTGTCCCCAGACCTCTCTAGGGCTCTCCTGCACTGATATCTGGGACGCTGAGTCCCTGGTGAAGTCCGGGCTGACCTTAGGAGTTACAGAGGTTGAGAAGATGTTCCCCACCAGACCCAAGTTCATGTGCTGCTCTGCCCCTCACGAGCTGTTTGAACTTGGGAAAGAACATTCCTCTTCTTCTTGCAGCCACTGGGCATATGGGGAAGCCTCAGAGGCTGGTTCTCCCCTCAGACAAATCGCTGGAGCTTCTACTCTGTTGGGGCATCTCGCTTCTGCAAAAGATTTGTTTAAAACAAAGCAAGTCTGGCAGCCACCAGTACCACAGAGGAGAGCCAGATTGGAATCCACTGGCTGTGTGACCTTGATCAGGTCCCTTGACCTCTCTGTTTCCTCCTCCACACAATGGGAATAGAACATCTTCAGCACATGGCTGTTGAAGAAATGCAAGGAACAAAGGAGTGCTGGGCATAGTGGCAGCGCACACTTATAGTCTCAGCTACTGAGGAGGCTGAGGCAGGAGGATTGCCTGAGTCCGGGAGTTGGAAGCTGCAGTGAACCACGATTGTACCACTGCGCTCCAGCTTGGGTGACATGACAGAGCAAGACCTTGTCAATAATAACAATAATAAGCAAAGAGCAAGGCCAGGACACAGTGGCTGCCCAGCGTGTGACCAGATGGGTTACTCTTCCCCCACATAAGAGGGTCACACAGGCTCAGACAGGTTTGTTCTACTGAAAATTCAGGTAAGATGGAGGGGAGGCGGGGGCCGGGGAGGCGGAGTGGGCCGCCTGGACGGGAGGGGCTGCGCACAGTGGAAGGAACGCAGGACAGGCCCACCGGGCAGCGAGCGGATGTGCTCGTGGCGGTGCCGGCCTCCTCCCAGTCCCACACCCCCGTGCCTGGCGTGGGGCTTGGCGCTAAACGAGTGGGTGTTTGACACCCCAGGGATGCCCAGGTGATGCCAGTGGAGCCGTGAAGGGTAAAACCACAGGCACTAGGAGCGGGGCAGACCTGGGTTCGAATCCTCACATTCCACTCACGGGTCACACCTCTGGCAGCTCCTGCCCTCTGTGCAACTCGCTGACTTCATTGCCAAGACAGGGATGACAGCACCTCTCTCCTAGGTTGCTGGTGGGTTAAACGAGAGAGAGAGAGAGAGAGGTGCACCATGCCAGGCACTTAAACAGTAACTGCTGACATTCGTGCTGCGTGAATGGAGCACCTACTGTGTACCAGGCACTGTGCTGTGCTCTGAGCATACAGCGGGGCAAACAAGACAGAAACCCTCCTGACCCTCAAGGGGCCTGGCAGGGAGGTGGGATATAAGCAAAAGGGCAGGCCAGGGCCGGGGGCACATCAGACGGCCACTTGGGGTGGTGACAGCGCTCTAAGCCCCCAAGAGAGCAAGTGCTGAGTGGCTCTGCCGTTGACCCTGACGGTTCCTTCCCTCCCACTCAGAAATTAAACTGTGAGCTCGAGCCAAGGACTCCGATCCCACTGCTGGGGAAGGGAACTGCTTCCCTGAAATTTCCAGATGATGCCCCGGCTCCACACCTGGAAGGGGTGCTGCTGGGTTTCTCCCACCTCCAGGAGGCAGATGACCCCCCAGGGCCCCGGATAGAGCTCCCCGCCCCCATCTCGACTGGGAGCCCTCGGACCGCACCCTGCAGTTCCTGGGCACCAGGAACAAATAGAAAGGGAGACGGACAAATTATCCCGATAATTTGTTGAGGAAGGAGGGAAAAGCCACCCAAGAAAAATGATCTCCAGGAAGGCGGTGGGTTTTCTAATGAATGTGTGAGTAATGAAATAAACCCGTTCAGGCCACGCTTGGCCCTGATCTTCCCAGGCCTAGATTAAAAAATGGAACATCTGTGATGATTTAATTTACATCTTAATAACAAACAGGCCTCGAGAAACCCGCGGATAAATGCCTTTTATTGCCGGCGTATCTTTTGCACTGCAGCTTGAATGAAAACTCTGGTAATTAATTGTTTTAAGCGATTCTATTAAAAAGTGTCTGCAAGTGCTGTGTGCCGAATGTTTATGCGGCTGCCGCAGACAGGAATACAGACAAGTCGGAGAGAGCCGCCTAGGAGCCAGGAACCTTACGTCCCCGTGATCGCAGCCTTAAAGACACGCGGCCCTTTTATTTATTGTCTCCAAGAGAGACCAAGGCAAGGCCGGTTATTTTCGACTCTCAGTTGTCACTCTCCGGGCTGAGGATGACGGACGTGCCCTCCCTCCCTGACGTTGGCTTGACTCTCTCCGCCCACCTGCACACAGCGCCCAAGTCGCCTCCTGTTTCGCACCCTCTGATGGCCCATCTGCAAAATGGGTCAGTGCTGCCACGACCGGTCCATCCTCCATCCCAGAAGGTCCTCGGGTGGGGCGTGGGTTCGGGGTGTCTGCGGAAAATCGTTCCCCAAGTGAGCATCTGGGGTGGGCTGGGGGTGCAGCCGTGGTGCCCCCTCCCCCCGAAGCCAACGCTGTGGAGGGTGGGTGGTGAGAGGCTGGGGAGAGAGGGAAGGAGGCGGGGCTGGGGAGCCCAAGGGAGCCAAGTGACGTGGCTGGGTGAGCTCGGGGCAGAGGGAGGGCTCTGGGGGCATCCTGTGCTCTAGCCTGTGGAGGTGCCAGGATGCAGGGAGGAGGCCCATCTCATCAAGCCAGGCCAGCGCGAGCACCTGCGGGTGGGGGTGGGAGGAGGTGCTCCCCTGGCGGCTGCCTGGCTTCCCCCAGGCTGGCTCAGGCCTGGTTGTGCTGCCCCCAGCCCAGCCCAGAGCCCAGGGAAGCGTCCTTTCCGGTCTACACCTGGAACGGTCTGGATTCTGGCGGCAGGTGGGTCTCACCCCTGGGTGAGCCCATCCTCGGGGCGCCAGCTGAAGGCCATCTCTGTGGGACCTCCATCCACGTCTGAGACGCCCCAGCCCCCTGCCCCACCCCACACCCCTGCCCCCCAAAGTGCATCCGAAGATGGGAGTGAAATCAGCCAGGGAGTCCATGGGACGAGCTCAGGGGCCGTTGCCGGGTTTCTAGTTTCCAGCTCAATTCCTCACTTCTGAATGCTTTTCCGACTCTACTTTAACTTCGAGAATATTCCTCCCTTGAACAGACTCTTCATGAAAGTGGAGATAAAGGTGGCCAACAAACACATGGGGAAGCTCAGCCTTGTGGGAATCCGGAAAAAGACACAGGAGAGACCGCTTTCACCCAACGTTTTTTGTGTTTTTTTTCTTTTGAGTCAGAGTCTCATTCTGTCACCCAGGCTGGAGTGCAGTGGCACGCTCACAGCTACTGCAGCCACGACTTTCTGGGCTCAAGTGATCCTCCCACATCAGCCTCCGAAGTGGCTGGGACTACAGGCGCACACCACCATGCCCAGCTCATTTTAAAAATATTTTTTTGTAGATATGAGGTCTCACTGTGTTGCCTGGATTTGTCTGAACTCCTGGGTTCAAGCAATCCTCCCGCCTCAGTCTTCCAAAGTGCTGGGATCATAGGCATGAGCCAACACTGTGGCTCTGGTTTTTTTAAAGCCCACGGTTTTGGAGGTTATGCTGATGTGTCCACGGAACCCAGGATGTGACGGGAAGGGCCCCTATGCGTTGCTGGTGGCGAGGGCTCGAGTTCCAAGCTGGTTTCCCACAGGCGTCTCCGGCCACAGGCCCAGCTCCTGGGGGGCCCTCAGATGTCGGGGGAAAACAGTGCACTCGGGGCGCCGCTGCCTGCGGCCTTCAGCACGAGCCCAGACAGGTAGCAGCCAGGACGTCCACCCCTGGGAAAGTGAGAAGTGGATACGACTTATCTAAAAAGAGGACATGACACAGCCGCCCTGGGGTCAACACAAGTGAATGACAACATGGAAGCGTAATCGTAGCACAATAGTAATCGAGAAGGGAAAAAGGAGACACGAGACCACATAGCAAATATGATGGCGGCACACACACTCACATGCACGCACACACTCGTGTACACACACACTCACACATGCACACACAATCACATGAACACATATTCACAAGCACACACACATACACACACTCACACAAACACACACATTCACACACACCCATGCACACTAGCACACATGCATGCACACGCTCAAATGCATGCACACACATAACTAGCACACTTACATGCACACACACCCATACATGCACGCTCTCGCGTGCACTCACACGCACACATGCACACATGCACCCACACACATGCACCCATGCACTCACACACATGCGCACAAGCTTGCACACGCAATTATACTCATACGCACACTCGAGATATGCACACACATGCTCACATGTGCACAGTTACACACATGCACGCCTATACACAGGCACACACTCAAAACACACGCATACTCATGCACACACAGACCCCACACGAAAAACAGGCACAAGACAGACTCCATAAGCAACAGAACCGTGCACTCCTTGAGTTACACGCGCCTGCTTGTGCTGTGGTGCTTTTCCCTAGCGTGGCCCAGCCTTCTCTTCTTACGAGCAGCTGGGATCCCCCGGCCTCTGGCCACACCGAGCACAGCGGTGGGAGGTTCGTGATCCTGCACTCACCCGCCCTGCCACTTTGGGCAAACTGCCCCCTTCTCTGAGCCACAGTGTTTTCCTCTGTGAAATGGGCCAATGGTGCCTTGGACTGAGGACAAAATCAAGGCGTAGGCTGGAAGGGTCCCTCTTCTCCCCAGGCCTCCCCAGTCCTCCACCACCGCACAGCATCTCGAAGAAGCCCTTTCAACTGTGGTCTGGGGCAGGGAGTGGCTCGGTGTGGAGGGCCAGGCAAAGCGGCCGGGAAGGCAGAGAGCTGGGTCCAGGGTCAGAGACCACGACCCTCGGTTTCCTGACCTGTGAATGGGGCAGGTGCGTCTAGGCTGGCTTGTCCCACCCAGCCTGGCTCGGGCGAGCCTGATGCTCCTGGCCCAGCGTGATGCCCTCCTGCGAATGCCGGTCTATGAGCGCACGTGTCTGAGCACGGATGTCCCCTGCCACACACAGCCGTCTGTCCCATTACGACTTTGTGCAGCACCACGATGCTTACCAGCCCACCAACAGCACGTGGGAAGATGCAAGCGAGGTGATGTGCCCATTCCACCCATCCGCAGAGCGCTGAGCCTGTGTCAGGCGGTGTTCTGGGCGAGGAGACAGCAGGGAGCCAGACGGACGAGACACCCCTGCCCTGGAAGAGGTGGGCAACACAAGAAAGTTAACGCCACAAACAGCTAAGTCATAGCGTGTGACGGGGGTGAGAAGTGCGTAGGAAAAAGTGGAAAGACTTTGGAGACACAAGGCGAGGGCTGTGGTTTTCAGTCAGGTGGCCGGGGGCACTTCCCTGAGAAGGCGACATTTGAGCAACAACGTGAAGCAGAAGAGGGAGCTGGTTTTACAGATGTTGGGAGGAAGAGTGTGTCAGGCAGGGGGAACAGCCAGGGCAAAGGCCCTGAGGCAGGAATATGCCTGGCTTGCAAGTGGGAGCTGGAGCAGATGGAGGGAGAGAGGGAGAAAAAGAGTGGGGGGGGTGTCAGGGCCACGGGGGGCCACAGGGGGCTGTGCTGACATCCCATGGGCTTTTACTAAAGGGCCGTAAATCATGTCCTCGCCCGTCCTTTTCCCACTGCACGTGTATCGGGGAAGTCCAGCCAGGACAGAGCGAGGTGGGCAAGAAGGCACCCCACACGCACGGCAGCATCCCTGGCTCCCGTTGACAAGGAGCAAGTTGAGACTCGGCCAGGGGAAGTCTCTGGCCCGGCAGGGAGAGAAGCAGCAGGCCGGGGTCTAAACACACCTCCCCCAGACCCACAGGGCCAGCCAAGGGCCTCAGGCCACCCCGAGACACGACCCGCAGCAGGAAGGAAACAACCTGTCCTCTCTTCCCTCTGCCCCACCTCTCCCGAGGATGCTCTGTGGTCTTTTAGGAAAATTAAAGTGAGAGCTTTGTTCAGTGGGAAGTCAACTACCAGACCCGTGATCCCAAGAGGCTAAAAATCCGCATTGGTTCGCCGAGGGTTTTCAGTAAAAGCAGGGATGATGGATGCAGGGAGTGTCGTGAGGGAAAGCCAGACATCAGCAGGCCCAGGAGGCGGCAGTCACAAAGGTCCGGCAGGCCGCCTCCAGTCCCCACCCCTCGGGGAGGCAGCTCAGGGAAGGATGGCAGGACTTTGGAGTCCTGCAAGTGAGGGCTGGAGCCCCATCTCCAATGTGTCTACGTCCTAAGCAAGGCCTCCCTGCACTCTGACCACTGGGAAATGCAGTGAGCAATAAGCCTCACCTCACAGAACTGGCATGATGATTAGACGAAGGAACGCAAGGGATCAGCCCGCTCAGTGTCACTTAAGAATGCAAGTGTTTCTTCCACATCTATCTCTCCACAGTGCAGGAGCCCCTAAACCAGAGCCTTTGTCTGTCCACTCACTGCTCAGCACATTTGAGACATGCAGAGCATATTTGTAGACCTACCCCTGACCTGTCTGGCCAAGGGCATCTTTCTGGACCCCAGACCCACCTCTTCATTCTCCTCAGGGTACTGCAGTGGTCCCAGCAAAGGCACGCCTGCCTGGGGAACCAAGAGGCAGGGCTCTTTCTCTCTGAGGGGTAAGTAAGCAACCCGCTCTCTGAGCACGAGCCTCCAGCCAGCAGCAAGAAGAAAAATCTCAAGACCTCAAAATCCAAAAACGAATGTCCTGATAGACGTCCCCCTTCACAGCCCAGCCCCTACAGCGTAAACGAGGAAGAGACGGGGACCTGGGAGGGGAGCCTTGAAACCGACAATACCGGCCTGAGGTTTCATTCATCCTTCCATTCTAGAAAGTGGCCCCAGCTGGGACTCTGGCGGCTGCTTCAGGCACGACTCCACAGGGCGACCTCCCTGGAGGGCTGCTCTAACCCCTGGCAATCAGTCCAGATTCCATGATGCACTGGGCCTGAGAGGCCCTGGCTGGAGGACTGTGGCTTCCTCCCATCCTCCACCATCCCTGAGCCATCTCCTCTAAGCCTAACCTGGGATCTTTTGGGTTTTTCTGAGTTGGGAGTCTCACTCACTCCATCACTCAGGCCGGAGTGCAGTGGCTCGCTCATGGCCACCCCAGCATCAACCTGCTGGGCTCTGGCGATCCTTCCGCCTCAGCCTTCCAAGTAGCCAGAACTACAGGCGTGCGCTACCACGTCCGGCTAATTTTTTGATGTATTGTAGAGACGAGGGCTCACCAAGTTGCCCAGGCTGGTCTCGAACCTGTGATCTCCCAAAGTGCTGGGATTATAGGATGAGCCCCCGAGCCCGGCCTAAACCTGGGATCCTAACCAGGGCCGTTCCCACTGCGCCCTAGTGAAGTCCCTCACCAGGTCCCGACCCCTGGGCGCCCCTCGGCTCCCCCAGCGTGGGCGGCGGTACCCGTGTTCCTCTTCTGTGGCTCGAGCAGGGGCCGAGCCCCCCAGCCTGAGATATTCCCGGGTCTCGGTGCCTGGTGATATTTTTGCCCCTGTTCCCCTTTGCTTCAACATGTTAACCGCGAACGGATTATTTCAAACCAAATCAGCTTTCCCCGTTTCCCAGGGAAAGTGTGACAGTGTGCAAAGCCTGTGATTCTTCTCTCCTGAGTTGAGATTTGCTCCAGAGAAATGGTTTTCTCCACGTCACGCAAAGAAGGCAGGGAAGAGAGGAGGAGGCGTGAAAAGAGAAAACAAAAGCAGCTGTCGGGCTGGAGTGCGTGCGTGTGTGTGCCTGCGTGTGCTTGCGTGTGTGCGTCTCCGCAGTCGGTCGACTTTTCCCGCAACTTGTTTCCACCCGTGAGCGCGACGAGCATCACAAGGAAGAGGCGACGTAAATCAGACTTCCTTCAGATCTCACCGGAAAGATGTGCACGCGACTGCCTTTCCTCAGCAGGCGCCAATAAAAGATATGTGGTCGCCGTTGGCAGGAGAGGCAGAAATAAGCAATTTAGGATCTTGAAAGATAAAAGATAATAAAAGTAATTAAGATAATTAACCACCCTGAAGAGAGAAGAATTTACTGCTGTAAATTTTGTATTTTGTTTTGCCTGGCAATATCACAGCTGCCACTCTGCTTAATATACAGCTCATCAATATCCTAGAGTCTTTTGCTGTCAAAAACATATAGAATAGAAAATTTTAAGAGATGGGAGGGGGGCTGGACGGGGCTTCGATGACATTGCTAGAATCTGGCGAATTGCGTGCCGAGCCAGTGGGTCCCGTGAGGTGGATTGGGCGCCCCCGCGTCCCGCAGGCCTGTGGAAGATGACAATGCAGTCTCTCCGCGCAGGGTCTCGGCGGCCATACAGGACCCTCACTGTGGCCCCCCGGCAGGCCCCTTCCTTCCCATGATCCCTAGGGTCACCAACTCACAAGAGCCCTCACCGTTCCCTCTGGAACTGTCAGCTGGTCTCACGCCCATCACTCCATTTCCAGGAGGACGGAAGAATCTAGAATGCCGACATCACTGTGTCCCTTCCCTGCCTGCCTCTGTCCCAGTCCCCGCAGGGCCCTTGGGTTTCCTGGGCTGACTTTCAGGGTCTCCAAGACTTGGTCTCCCTCTCAGCTCCGGGCCCGCGCCCTCCTGCTGTGTGGACACAACACAGAGCACTGTCAGGTCTTCCTGAGCCATGTGATGTTCCTCTCCACCAGACCTTCCCTCTGGAAGCCGTCAGTCAGACTCCTACCCACCTTTCGTGGGCCAGCTCGAGTGGCATTAGCTCTTGGGAAATGCCCCTGGCAGAGCCCCCGCCCCTGAGGAGCCCCATGGGCACCTCACCCTCTGATGGCACGCTGGCCGTGCGTCTATGATAACACCCATCCCATTTTAGCACTGTGTCTGTTTGCTTGTCTCCAGGATTAGTCTCTAGCTGTTGTAGATCAAAAGTTACAAGAATGACGAGTGTGGTGGTGCATGTCTGCAATCCCAGCGCTTTGGGAAGCTGAGGCAGGAGGATCACTTGAGGCCAGTAGTTAAGGACCAGCCTGGACAACATAGTGAGACCCCACCTCTATGAATTTTTTAAAAATTAGCTTGGCATGGTGGCACATGCCTGTAGTCCCAGCTCCTTG
>CAUYQG010149660.1:0-24187 GCA_963574415.1 Tarsius wallacei | reverse complement strand
GGGGGTCCCTGAGCCTCGGACCAATGCGTCTAGCTGTGGGCAGTGGGGTAGGGGAAGGAGGGCAAGAGACTTTTTGGGGAACTCACATTCGGAGAATCTCACAGTTCCGCCTGTGTTGCCGCCATCTTGACCAGTCTCCCTTTTCTAAATTTTAAATTCTTCATTGTGCTATATGGTTTATATTGTGTCTCATTTTTAGTGGTTTATTAGTTACATAACTTAAGTTTTGTTCATTTAGATCTTTTTTTATAAAGTAAAACTGTATTTCTCTAAACATCTACTCTAATAATAACACCAATTCTCTTTACTATAATTTGAATACATAATAATTTAAATTTTTTCTACCTGTTTATTTTATTTTCATTTATTTTTGCTAGGGAAATCTGGAAATTTATATGTAGTTTATGGACTTCAAGTAAGTTTTTATAATACATTTTCTTATTTAGAAACACTGACAGCTGTATACTTTTCTATAACTGCACTTACAGCAGTTTTTTTATTGCAACACTCTGGCTCTCTGGTTATTTTAATTCTTTTTTGTTTTTGTTTTGTTTGTTTGTTCTTTTGTGTTTTGCCTAAGTCCCTTTTATATATATATATTTTCTTTTTCAAGCAAAGACAAACAAAAGACAACTACTCTCAATTTGGAATTTTGCAGCCAAAAATATTTTTCCTTTGAAAGTATAAATGTAGTTTTGAACTCCTCAATACTTGAAGTCAAAAGGGCTGATGATATCAGTCCAAGAAATTGTATAAAAAAGACAAAAATTTATTCTAGGGCTCAGTACTGCAAAACAACACTGAAAACAAAAAATGCAGAGGCAAAAACCTAGCAGATTACACTAGAAAGAGATTGTTGCCTTTATATCATAACTTGTATTTTTTCTGCTTACTTAACCTGTGACTATGATCTTCCTTCTGACAGGCTTCTTCTTGACTCTAGGACTGACCTCCCTTAATAATAAAGCAGTTACTTTAGGAAACTTGCAATCATTTTGCTTCTTTCCCCTTCTGTACTGTTCTTTTTAAAAGCCCCTATCAGGGTTAGGAGGCAGGAAGGCCTTGCTCTAGGACGCCAAGCCATCCTTTAGAAAAGCAATTGTCAAGGAAGGTGGAGCTGCTGTCTTTCTGGTTAGAGAGTAGAAGCCTAACTTAGAAGGGTGGTTACCTTGTTCCACGTTGTAAGGCTAGCTCCTGTCAAAAAAGTTTACTTTTGTTGAAGGCTTTGTTAAATATGAGTTGGTTGAGTAATTGAGGCTTTGCTTCTAGAATCTCTGCCCTGTTCCATTGGTTCATAAGTCTGTTCTTGTACCGATACCTGGCTGTTTTGATTATTGTAGCTTTATAATAAAGTTTAAACTCTGGGACTGTGATACTTTCTGCTTTTTTTTTTTTTGTGCTGAGAATTGTTTTGGCCATTCGTGGTCATTTATGTTTCCATATGAATTCCTGTATTGCCATTTCCAGGTCTGAGAAGAATGATGTTGGTAATTTAGTGGATATTGCGTAGAATCTATAGATTGCCTTTGGTAGGATGAACATCTTAACAAAGTTGATTCTTCCTATCCATGAGCATAGAATATTTTTCCACCTGTTTGTGTCTTCTTGGATTTCTTTGAGCAGTGTTTTATAGTTCTCATCCTAAAGGTCTTTCACTTCTCTTAGGAAGATGCCGAAGTATTTCATTTTTTTTTTTGTAGCTATTGTGAATGGGATTGTGCTTTTAATTTGGGTCTCTGCCTGCTTGTTGTTGTTATATAGGAATGCAACTGACTTTTGCATGTTTATTTTGTACCCTGAGACTTCGCCATATCCTTTATCGGTGCAAGCAGGTTTTTGACAGATTCTCTTGGATTTTCAAGGTATAGGATCGTATCATCAGCAAAGAGAGATAACTTCCTCTTTTCCTATTTGGTTAACCCTGATTTCCTTCTCTTGTCTAATTGCTCGAGCTAGGACTTCCAAAGCCTCCAACAACAACCATTGGAGAGAGGAGGACCTATTTAATAAATGGTGGTGGGAAAACCGGCTGATCATATGCTGATCCAACAGGACCCCTACCTATCCCCATACACAAAAATTAAGTCTAAATGGATCAAAGACCTAAATGTAAAATCTCAAACTATAAGAATCTTAGAAAATAAGGAGACACCCTTATGGAAGTTGGAACTGGCAACCAATTCCTGACCAAAACGCTGAGTGACCATGCCGTAAGAGATAAGATAGACAAGTGGGACCTCATCAAACTGAAAAACTTCTGCAAAGCAAAAAAAAACCATCAAGAAAGCAGTGAGACAGTCCACAGAGTGGAAAAAAATATTTGCCAACTCTGTATCTGATAAAGGCTTAACATCTAGGATCTACAAGGAACTCAAATGTGCTGAAAGGAAAAAAACAAACAGCCCCATTAGAAAGTGGGCAAAAGACATGAATAGACACTTCTCAAATGAAGATCTACAGGCAGCCAACAGACACATGAAAAAATGTTCAGCCTCACAAACATCAGAGAAATTCAAATCAAAACCACATTGAGATACCACCTAACCCCAGTAAGAATGGCCATCATTAATAAAACAAACAACATAAGATGCTGGTGAGGATGCAGATAAAAAGGTATGCTTCTACTCTGCTGGTGGGAATGCAAACTACTGCAACCTCTTTGGAAAACAGTGTGGTGATTTCTGAAAGAACTAGAAATTGACCTTCCCTATGACTCAGCAATTCCCCTATTGAGGATATACCTGGAGGAACTAAATCATTTTACAAAAAGATACCTGCACATGCATGTTTATTGCAGCACTGTTCACAATAGCGAAAACATGGATCCAACCGTGTTGCCCATCGAAACTGGACTGGATAAAAAAATGTGGTACATATACACAATGGAATATTAAGCAGCTATAAAGAAGTACAAACATATGAATTTCACAGCAACTTATTTGGATTTAGAGTCGATCATACTAAGTGATCTATCACAGAAACAAAGAACAGAGTACTATAAATTCTCACTCAAAAGTGAACCTTGAGCAATTATCTTAATACTATAAGAAAGGGACTGGCAGTAGTGGGAAACTGCCAGGGGAGGGGAGTGGGATTGGCAGTTGAGAGAAACTGCCAGGGGAGGGGGGCACACCTCATCAACAAGGGTACCTACATAACGAACATTTGTATACCTAACCCTGAATTGTACCCCACATCTTTAAAATAAAAAAATTAAAAGTTAAAATATTAAAAAAGAAAGTGTACTTTTTCTTTGAGTAAACCTGGTTAATCCTATCCTAAGATCCATCACCCCAGCTCTTAAAACCTCTCCTGCTCTTGATTTCAGCAGGGTCGAACTCACACTGACCTCTCTACACTATTGCTGTATCCTCAAATGGTCTCCCTGACTGGTTTGAAATTGGTTGGTGCAATTTTTGCTTTGATGATGGTGTCCGCCATAATCTGCTGGTCCATGGTAGCCAGTAGTGCTCCTTGATGCCCAAGACATTTTGAATTTTGTGAACTCATAGTCAGTGAACGGACTCAGATGAAAGTTATTTTTGATTAGTTTCAAAATCTTCTTGGCTTTCATTCCTTCCACCTTCTCTGAGCTTTCTTTGGAAACTGTGTTTGGCCTTTCTTCCTGTGAGGTCAGATCTTCCTTGTGAAAATTATCCTGTGTGTCAGAATCTTGTTCTCCTTAATCTGATTGCTTCTGTACTTAAATCACCATGTTCCTCAAGGTTTGTGGCTTGTTCTCATCTCAGGCTTCCAATTCAGCAGGTAGTGTTCTATACACTGTACATTTTCTAAGCAATTTCTCTCAGCAGTGAAAAAGCCTGACTCATATTCATCTTCAAGATGTCACTATTTGGGGGGCACCAAAAATATTACTCCAAAATCAAATTGAAGTAGTAAACACACTAGTAAACACACTTACAATTCATGCTTATTTAAATAATTTATTGTAACTCAACTCTAGAGCTCATTATTTTACAGATTCAAAACTTTTGTATGGGCAAATAGGAAAGTACTATTATGTATATTTTATAGAGAAATATTATTACTGCTAATGACAAATTAATAAAGTAAGTAGTGTCATAGTAGGTGTGTTTATGTGGACAACAGAGGATATGAACCATTTAAGACCTTCCTGTGTGTTAAGCATTATGTTGGATGCCATAAATATATAAACACAAGTGCCAAGAGTTTATAGAGTAAATGAGGAGACAAAGTAAGCAATTAAAATATAAGACAAAAACTCCAAAATAGCCCAATCATGGGAGAAGACAGGCCTCCCTAAAGACGACAGTGGTGATGACTGGGTCTTATGTACATGTTTATACTTTACAGTGCACTATAATATAAACAACCTCATTTAAATATCACTACATATAGCTATGAGATAAATACACTATATTTAACACATGATAGTGCGGCTCAGATATGTTAATTTATTTTCCAAGGTTCTCATACATGGAAGGTGCTAGAGCAATATCTCTAATCACAGTTTTTTTGATGACAAGTTTAATACATTTCTTTAGCTTGACTTTCATAAAAAATAATTAATATGATGCAATCAGATTTACTTAGGCTGTTGCTTGACCCATATTCTTGGACTTTACAAGATAATCTTTATACTTTGGTCAACTTTTTTTTTTCCTTTTCCACAAACTATTTAGGTAGTTATTGCCATGAGTGGCAGGCTGGTTATGGTATGGTCAGAGTTGTGGGGCAGAGAGGAGAGTGAAAGTACTCACCAGTTCAGCTATGAACTAGGAAAGGTAGATTTATTAAAAGAAAGATATGTTGTGAGGGACACAATGGTCAAAACAACAGCAAGTGTCTGCTGTCTGCTGCAAAGAGGGGATGGCCTCAGGTTGTTTCCAGTGGAGTCTGACCCTCTCTTCGGTTAGGATGAGTTTTAGGATTCCCATCCTACATTTGGGTTCTGGCCATGCAAATGAAGTCATTCTGATTGGTTGACGTTTGACTTTGATTGTAAGCCACTTATGGTCCAGCCAGAGACTCTTTAGCCTTTACAATTCTTGTCACCTCAATCTGAGATTTCTTTCCTCAAAATCGTTTATTCCAATTTGCCCAGTTAATGTTGTCCTGATCAGGCCTCATGTTCTTCCACAGTGATTACCAAGGAATGTCCTGTGTTTAATAATTGTGATTTGAGGGTTTTGTTGAGATTATTTTCAATTTTAATTTGCTAGAATCTGAACACCTGCTTTTATAATTGACTTACCTTCATGCATATTCTATTTTGTTTTGCTGCACATTGAACTAGAGCACTTTCAAAGGTTAAAAGTATTCCTTGTTTTTATGCGGTTGTCACTAATAAGGACACCTGTATTTCACATGTGTCCTTATTCATGGCCCATGAAAGCAACAAATGAGCTTCAGTTCCCTAAAGGCCATCCTGATGATGATTTATGATTCCTGGAAGCAGAGTTCCTAATTTAGGATCAAAGTTTCAGTAAAATTTTTACCAATGTAACAAAAAATTAACTTTCTAATACTCTTCTTTAGCTTTGAAAGTCATTGCAAAGATACATTACTTGACAAAAGGTAGAGAAAGGGTGTCATTTTATATTTTGAGGTAAGATTAGGTTATTCATGATCTCAATGAAGAGTCGAGAAAATAAGGAAAAAAAAGAAACTCAGAAATTGTATTCAATATTTGTTTTATTTAACATTTATAAGAAATACCTATGAGTTGCATTATATTCAGATCATTATAAAATTATATCTTATTGATACTTTATTTATGCTAGTCTATTATTAACTTGTTTAGTAGGCTTAAGACTATATATTTTACAAAGTGTTTTAAAATACAGCAACTCAACTTTTTTCAGCCACTGAACTCTCTGAGAACTTAATAAAAACCTTTGAATTTCTTCTCCCTAAAACATATACATTCATGTACAATTCTTCCTATAAATAGAACCTCAATTAATAAGACTGTGACACATTTAGATATATACAATGTAGTCTCTCAAAATAATTCAAATAATTTTTTTCTTCTCTTTCTCTCTCTCTCTCTTTCTGTCAGTGTCTCATTCTGTCATCCAGGCTAGAGTCCAGTGGCACAATCGTGGTTCATTACAGACTCCATCTGCTGGATTCAGGAGATCCTTCTGCCTCAGCCTCTTGAGTAACTGTGACTCAGGCATGTGCCACTACCCCCAGCTAATTATTGATCTTTTTTTTTTTTTTGTCGAAACAAGGTCTTGCTATATTGACCAGGCTAGAGGATAATACAGAAAATTTCTGACAGTTATTTCTGATAGATCCAATATCATATTATGACAATTGTTGGACATATGTGAATGCATCATAGGGATGGCCATGAGAGCTTATACATGATTACATTTTCTCATCTTCACTCCATCTCTTCTTTCTAGAAGTAATGAAGAACAACTTCAAAGGCACTTCAAACTAAAAAAAAAAACAAAAAACAAAAAACAATAATGCTTCCAAATACCCATTTCAGGCTGTTTCTTTGGGATTTTTGGAGGTTTTGTGATGCTAGAGCCCGCTACAACTAAAATAGAAACTATCAGTGCTTCAGATTAGACAGACTCTTATTTCAAGCTACTTTCAATGTGTCACTCCCTCCCCTGAAATGGGGCTTTTTCTTTCACTATTACACAGGCAGTTGTGGTTGAGAAGGTAAAAACTAAATTATAAGATGCCAGGACAGTTTTTATACAAACAAATTTGCAAATAGGTCTCCGAAAGGCAACATAGTCACTCAGTTGACACAGACTTGTAATAATAATGTTGGGAACGGTGAAATAGCTAAACCAAATATCCTAGAAAGTCCAAAGACTAAAAGCATGTTAATTGTAATCAACAGTAGTCTTGAGACTGGGAGAGCAAGACTGAAGCACTTAGGCTACAGAATTGGAAAAACCAAAAAATTGAAGCATGCCCTTATTTTGTGTTTGGTGAGATAGAGTTATTGACTGGTAATCTTAAGACATGTATACAATTTATCAAATAATAAATGCATAACCAAATGGAATTAATTGATCTATTTTGCAATGACTTTAATTCATTAAAAAATATTTACTAAGAGCCCACCATATGCCATTTATTGTGATTATTGAAAAGGGTAAAAAATAAATGACACACAATTCCTGCCTCAAGTAGCCTCTTGTAAAAGAGACAAGCAGGAATATGGAAAATTTTAATACTGTGTGACAAGTGCTCTGTTGGAGAAAAGCCCAGGTGTTAGAAGGGCCCATAGAAAATGAAATGACTTTGTCAAAAATAGGAGAGTAAGAAGAGACTTTAAATATCAGTAGAAAGTATGGATGGAAATGATGGTGGTAGGAATAAAGGTGGGAAGTGTGTTCATGACAGAGAAGAGCTTGTGTAAACCATTGGTGACACAAGAAGTATAGAATGTCCTTGAGATGCCGACACTTGCCGGGCTCAGAGGCTCAGCCTGTAATCCCGTGCTTTGGGAGGCTGAGGTGAGTGAATCGCCTGAGCCCGCGGGTTCGAGACCCACCTGGGCAACTTGGCGAGACCTCATCTCTACAATAAATCAAAAAAATTAGCCGGGCGTGGTAGTTGTAGTTCTGGCTACTTGGAAGGCTGAGGCGAAGGATCGCCTGAGCCCAGCAGTTAGAGGCGCGGTGGTGGGACGTGTGCCACTGCACCCCAGTCTGGGCTACAGAGTGAGACTCAAAAAAAAAAATGCTGACACTTATGAAGGCATTGTTTTTTACTGCTGGTGCAACTGACTGCCACAAACTTAGTGGCTTAAAACTATACAAATATACTATTTCACAGTTCACAGGTCAGAAGCCTGACATGACTCTTTTGGGGTTTAAATCAAGATGGCAGCAGTGCGGCACTGGAGGCTTTGTTGAGAATCAGCTTCCAGATTCATGTAAGCTGTTGGCAACATTCAGTTTCTTGAGAATGCACTGATGCACAGTCAGCACTAAAGTATCAGTTTCTTTGCTGGCTGTCAATTTGGAACACCTCCATCCTTCTAGATGCTACTGTGTTCCATGGTTCAAGGCCCCATCTATCTTTTCCTCCTTATCCCTCTAACTTCAATCGGGAAAAGGCCTCTGCTTTGAAGGCATCATATGATAAATTTGTACCCATCCAAATAATACAAATTATTTTCCCTATCTCAAAGTCTGTAAACTTACCTCAACAAAGCCATTTCGTCTTGTAATGTAACATATTCACAGATCCTGGAGATTAAGGCATGGACAACTTTGTAGGGGGAGGGCATTAGCCAACTCAGAGGTATCAGCCTTAGACAAGAAGAGACAAGTGGTTAAAGGAAGAAAGGAGGGATTGCCTCATAAAGTTTGCAGGTGTTTGGAAACAGATGTAGAGTGTTTTCATCTTATTCTTTCTATTATCTAAATCACTAAAAACTCTAAATTCTATTTATGGTGTATATATTTTGGTACTATTGTAGAGCACCTTCAACTAAAACTTTTAAAATATTCCATAACTTTCTGCTCCCCACAAGTTCTTTCATAGCTTCTCAGACCTATTCTTCCTTCAGAATGAGATGGCATGTCTACTTGTGAGATGTTTTTTTCTACCTGAAAGACACAGGTGCCTCCAATTCATTATCTTAGTTCATAAACTGACGGGCTCCTAACAGGTAAACCCATATATAATGAATAGCTTCATAGTTTTTGTCTGGGCATATGGGGTGTTCATAAATCATCCATCATGAAATGGGCAAATGCGTTAAAATAATCTCTAAAACAAAATCCATTGTAGCCAAACATAGTTTCTCACAACAATGCTAGCAGGTACACTGATGCTGATGGGGTCCTAGAACACGTACCTAGCGGGGGAAGACTGTACTGCAAGAGGCCCAACCTCTAAAAGATAATTTGGTTTTTTGGGGGAGTCCCCCCTTATGTGTGTGTGTGCATAAATATATATATATATATATATATGTGTGTGTGTGTATATATATATATATATAGAGAGAGAGAGAGAGAGAGAATGAGAATTCATCAAATAAACAAAGTAAAATAAAACAGCTGTTAATGAGTAAAAATTCCAGCGGTCACTCAGTCTGTTGAATAAAGCCTTATAAACATATTTTCAGATGTATACACCCTTCATAGCATAACCGGGGCAAATTCTATGTCTTTGGTAGATGGATCAGTAGGTATAAAATAGCCAGCCGAGTGATTGTTGATGGCAGTAGCAGGTAGGAAAGACAGGTCTACAATATCACGACATGAGGCAATATTTTGCTTGTTGGAACAACTCTCTCTGCTGAACCCAATTTTGCTAAAAAAGGGCAGTAAAGTTCCAAGCGAGCAGGAAAATAACGAGGTCAGCCTCCCTCAACTTCTCAGTGTCTGAAACTGTCTCATCTAAAGGCAATGCCTTGGCTCAACAAGACCCCGGGCCGCAGGCTAAAACACTGCTGAGGTGGAAGGCTGTTGTCTTCCAGAGGCAGTGGAAGCATGGGGTGTTAAGGGCTGAGTTAACCAGGAGTAAGTTCATTCTTCTTATGTGTGGCTCAGTACCAAATGAACATAACGCTTGGCTCTTTAGTTTAAGTGCAAGATACAGAAATGAGCTTTGGCGAAGAAAACACAAAGTGTTGCTATATGTGCACCATCATTGCTATTCTACATAAAATATCCAGCACAACTTTTAAAGCTTTGAAGATACAAAGAAACGAGTCATGTCACCCATAATCAAGAAAAAAGTTAACAAGATTAACCTCCAGATGATCCAGTAATTGGGATTGGCAGACAAAGACTTTAAAACAATTGTTTTAAAATGATTCATAAATATACAGGAAAAGATGTAGATAATTGTCAAACAACTGTGCAATTCTTAGAAAACATATGAAAAATACCTTAAAAAATAAAGTTTACAGCCTGTAATCCCATGCCTTGGGAGGCCGAGGTGAGTGAATTGCCTGAGCCTGCGGGTTTGAGACCCGCCTGGGCAACTTGGCGAGACCTCATCTCTGCAGTAAATCAAAAAAATTAGCCGGGCAAGGTAGCGCACACCTGTAGTTCCTGCTACTTGGAAGGCTGAGGCGGAAGGATCACCGGAGCCCAGCAGGTCGAGGCTGCGGTGGCTGGGAGCGGCCACTGCACTCCAGTCTGGGCAACAGAGTGAGACTCCAACTCAAAAAATAAATAAATAAAGATTAACTTCTGCTTCAAGAAAGCTAAGTACAACTAAAATCCCTGTATGCCATATACAAGGCGGGATGCCCCCAAAACCAGAATTGATTTATAAAAATTGTGTATTTATGCTTATGCTTACACATTTAAACTTCAGTCATCTTCAAAATACTCTTTTTGATGTAACACACTATTGAGATCCTTTTTTCGCTGCTCAAAGCAGTTTTTGATCTCATCAATGTTGATGCCTTTTAGTCTTTCTGCTATTTTTTGTTTCACCTCTTCCACATCGGCAAAATGTTTCCTTTTGACAACTTTTTCATCTGGGGAAACAGAAAAAAAAAGGTCACTCTGGGTGAAATCAGGTGAATAGGGAGAGTGAGGCACAGGGGTCAGGCCATTTTTGCCCAAAAACTGCTGAACACTCAGTGCAGTGGACAGGTGTGCTCATAAATCACCCGTCATGAAATGGGCAAATGCATTGAAAGAATTTCCAAAACAAAAATCACTGAAGCTGAACTCATCTTCTCACAACACTAGCTGGTGCACTGATGCTGATGGGTTCCTAGAACACTTACCTAACACGGAAAGCCTGTAATACAAGGGGCCCTTCCTCCAAGAGATAATTCTCTTTTTTGTGAGGGGGACGTTCCTCCCTTGTATAGAAGAAGCACAAGAAGAATCTAAAAGGTAGAGAGAAGAGAAGCTGGCCAGGATCTTAGTTGTTAATTCCCCTGGTTTTATTTTTTGTCTTACAGATCTGAAACATGGTGTTGAAGTAGCTGACAACCCAGGAATGTCTGTGGGCACAAAAAATGAAAGCCCTGACAAACCTGTTCTCTCTAGCCAAAGGACTAGGGAAGGGCATTGTGGCAATATGTAAAACTTCCAGTCAAACCTTACCAAAAAAATTAATGCCCTGTTTCCACAACACCAGCAAAATCCAGCTGGGAGCCTAGACTTCCACCCGCACCTGGCGTTCCCACCACTGTCATAGTTGTTTCAGAGAAAGCCAGGTAGGGAGCTGAGAATTCAGTCTTTGCTGCACTGTAGTAGAACACCACCTCCCCATCCCTAAGCCTTTTCAGGCAGTGGAGAACAAGGTGAAGCCTGAACATCTGTCTCCACTCAATAGTAACAAGGCACCTCTCCTGCCCTTCACTGGATGGTGTTAGAGGAGGCCTGTACAAAGAGATGTGCCCGGAAGCAGAATAGGTCAAACTAGAGAAACCCACAGGGAAGTGGAACAAGTAAAATAAAAAGTTAAAACGGTGAAATTAAACGCTAAGATATCAGCAATTACATTAAACATATAAATTAAAGACAAATTGGTAAAATGGATAAAATATGCTAAACTATATGCTGTCTACAAAACATTCACTTCAAATATAATGGATAGGCAGGTTGAAAAATTAAGGATGGAAATATATGTTATATATAGAACATATATATTTGTTTTATATGTAACATTATTTGTTATAGATATATGGCAAATATTAATCAAAAGAAAGCAAGTGTAACCATGTTAATATCAGATAAAGCAATTTCAGAGCAAATAAAGCTATCAGAGACAGAGAGGGATATTAGCTAATGGAAAAAAGTGAATCTTTTTATTTTATAGCAATCTTAAATGTGTTTGCACCAAACAACAGAGGTACAAAATATGTGATTCAAAAGCAATAGTACTTCATCACAATGAAAAAAAAAATTTAAACAATTTAAAAAATAACAGAACTGTAAAGAGAAGTAGAGAAATACACAATCATAGTTGGAAACATCAATACCCCTCTCTCAACAGCTAATAGAACAACTGCATAGAAAATTAGCAAAGACACAGAAGAACTCAACACTGTCAAAAGTCTATTTAACAGTCATAGAATCCTTCACTCAGCATCAGCAGGAAATAATTTCTTCAAGTGTTCATGGTCTAGATACTGAGCTAGATCACATGGGGCCATCAACTGAAGCTCAGCACACTTAAGATAAATACCATGCAGTCAGTGAGTGTCTTACCACAATGGAACACACTAGAAATAAACATGGTCAACATAAAAAGAAATACCTGAAGATTTAAAGACTACAAAACACTCTGCTAAATAGCCTATGAATGAAAGAGAAATGCACAGAGGAAATAGAAAAAAATATTAAATGCCTTAATATCCACCAGCAGAAAATGAGTATACAGATTCTGGTATGTTTATACAATGGACTACTACTCAGCAATAAAAAGGAATGCAGTATTTGGACACAGCAACTGAAATTAATCTCAAAAACATGCTGGAAAAAAAGAAGCTTGACACATATATAAAGGTAAAGAATGAACCAAACTAACCAAAAGAGATAGATATCAGCATTGTGACTCCCCATGGGAATGAGAATTGGGAGAGAAGGGACAGAATAAACTTTCTGGGATGTACTATATTTTGATTAGGCTATGGGTTGCAGGACTGTGTATGTTTTTTCACAACTCATCACACTGTATAGTTAAAATCTCAGCTTTTTAATAAGTGCACTCAGACCTCAATAAAGACACATTTTAATTTTTATTATATTTTTTTGCTATATAATAATCATACAGACTGATGGGATGGATACATGTGATATTTTGATACATGCATACAATATGTAATAATAAAATCAGAGTTTAAAAAGTAGAAAAATTAAATAAAACAAAGCAGAATAATAACTTTTTACTGTATCCTTCCCCTCCCTCTTTCTTATATTACAACTTCAAATGCTGTTGATCTATCTCCGAAGTGACTTTTGAAATCTGCCAAATCCTCTTTGTCTGGTTATCATTGCCCCAGATCAGAGCTTTGCTTGGAACAAGACAATCTTCACAGTCCTCCTGCCTTTGGTCCTGTTACTTTTAAGCAGAAATTCTAAGGTGTACTCCTGGCTCTGTTGCCTGACGGCACCCACCGGGGACTCCGGCTGCTTCCTGAACAGCAGTTGATTTCCGTGGCTGGTGCTGGCATCAGCATCTCAGCACACATTTTTCTCCATCTGACTTTCTTTCCTGTGGGCACTCTGGACAGGGGCTGAGGGTAGATCTTTTCCGTATGCTTACAGAGCACTCTGCATTTTACTATATTACTGTATTTTGACAATATTTTCTAATAGTCTTTCCATACATCTGTCTTCCCTCTCATTAGATCTATGTTTTGTGATGACAGAATCTTACTTAGTTTTACCATCACAAGTGCCAAGCACGATGTCTGGCTCATAGTAGGTCTTAATTACTGTTTGCTGAAAGAATAAGAGGGCATATTAGTTGATGCCCCTACACTGGCTCCACTGCTGTGACTTTGAGGGCTTATTTTGTCAAAGCAAATTAGACCTCATTGTTCAGATGCTGCAAAATTTTTATTAGAACAAAATGATTTGACCTTACCTAAGAACTTGTCTTGTCATTGAGAGTATGAACTAAGGTCATCTTTCTAGAAATTAATTTATCACAAAATTGCAATTGGCCAAGTGATTAAAAATAGATGTTGATATATAAGAGAAACCATTTCTAACTGGGCCTACAAATTATAAACACAGAAAAATGTCTTAACAAATTATTTCACATTTGATTTATTTTCCCTTGTAAGAATTGATCAAAAGACTTTGTATTAGTTGGGAAAACTAGTCATTAGAAAAATTAAATAAAGGAAATATGGGCACTAAATATTATAGTATAAATACAACTCATAGCTTAAAACTAATTAGCATTCTTTTTTAATCCTTCAAACTATCAGGATTCAAGGTATTTTAATCATAGATATTAATTTTCTATTTTCGAATACCTAAACCTGTAAACATTTCTAAGTCTGAGGTATTTTGCCAGTTTCTTGATTTTTTGTTAAATTTATATTTTCATGAATAAGGATCTGTATTAAACCAAATAAATTATTTTGGACAGTTTGCTAATTCAACCAAAAGTACACTCAAGGTTTATTAATCTTTTGAAGATTAATTGTCACAAGTCCCACAAGATTAACGAGTCTCTTTTTCTCTTTTAAGAACATAAGAAAACAATGATGACTACATGATAAAATTGTCCTTTCAGCATCCAGTGGGACTAAATTTCAGACAAAGATGGTGATCTACTTTTGGTAAAAATCTTTTTCTCTTTGGCTTAAAATACACACTTGGTGATACATACATACCTGGCAGCTAACAATGTCTCAGTGTTTACTCCCAGGAAAGTTTTAGCCTTCAAAAATCTAAGACTATGGGGGAAATAATCATAAAAGAAACGAAGAAACATCTAATATATTCCAAAGTTCTTTGTCAATTAGTAAGTGAGGAAATAGTTTAAGTAATGACTTGAAGAACCCAGGAGATGTAGTGTAAGCTATGGAAAAAAATCTGTGTTCTTGTTTTGTCTCTGCTACTAGTAAGGTCTGGGATCTGAAGAAGGCTGCTCCACCTATCAGAGTCTTCATTTCAATATGTGAAAGATGGTTACAATAGAATTTACATTTCTTTGCCCTGAGGTTCTGGATAAAAAAAGTCTTTGGGTCAGATATACCTAGTTGTAAATCCTAGCTCTATGCCTGCTGCTGCCTGTGTGGCTTTAAGCAAGAACAGACTCTCAAAATTTTGTTTGTTTAATAGTATAAAATGGAGATACTAGAGTCTACATAATAAGATTGCTTCGAAAATTAAATGACATAAACTTTAATTGAAGTGTTGCTCTTATAATTTTGAGAAACAAACAATAGGGCCCCAACAAACCATAGAACCTCCGAGTTGTAATTCATGCAAATATTCAGTCATTTAAACAACTTAACAGAGAGTCTAGTAGACTGTCCTTGTAACCATCTTAACGCACTCTCCTGTTATCTCAGATTCATACTGATCCATACTGTGTTTTCATGTATCCAAAGGGCAGGGTATGTCTGTTCCTTCTGTGAACTTAATACTTGATCTTGAGTTTTCTTACCCTATTAATCTGGAGAACTCAGTCACATGGCAAGCACCAGACAGATGCCCTCTGTTGCCACAACAGGAGCCGGGCATAGGCTCAATCGCACACACAGTCTGAAGAGGTCCCTGTTCACAGGGGTGCTGCTCCTGCTGGGGCAGTGACTGTAACACTCCATGTTGCATCCAAGGAAGGGAGAGTGTATGCAAATCCCTCACAGTCAGTTTGCTGCCACCTTAACTAAGAGAGCATGCTCCTGGGCATCAGTGGTCCCATGACATACCAGGGGGAGCCATCCTTCCACCAGTGATAGCTTTGCCAAAGTTGAGCTGATGTCAGAATTAAATGGAGTCCCCCAAACTGCAGCTCATTAAAACATCTTTTGTCTTTCTTCTTAGCCTCTTAAGAAGTCTCTTTCAGAATGATGCATTTGGGAAAGGTTTTGGTGTCTGTCCTGAGAGCCTTCAAGCCATATCTTTCTCACCTTCAGGCCCACGACTCTTGTTAGACACTGGCTTTGAGCCAGACCAGCTATCTCAGTAGGACAGAGTTTAGTAGACTTGAATTTGTGGGAAAGAGTGTTACTAATTTGACCATCCCTTTCTTCCCAGGAAGTCCCTGGTTCCTTATATAAATTTGAATATACTCACAACAAAAATCATAAAAAAGACAATGGAAATTTTTTTTAACCAAAATGAACACCCTAAGTATAGTCCATAAACACTATAGTTTTAGGTAAAAAAAAAAACAAAAAAAACCTATAGCATATTGTTAAAAAAAAAATTAAAATAATGTTAGCATCTCTAATAATTTAAGTAACATCCAGGTAATTATGAAAAAAAAATGTAGAGCTACATGTATTTTTCATAGTTGGAGAATTGGCTAGATATACCTTTTTTTTTTTTTTACTGCAATATCACATATTCAGAAATGTTTACAATGTCCTTAAAATAACATTGATGACTTCATAATACTGAGACCAAGTGAGACCCTTTGAGATTAAACTTTCTAATAAAATACAAATATTCCTACACTTATGTTTTAACATTTCAAAATTCTGAGTCTACGGTTCTCATTTTAAAAAATCCAGCTACTTTATAATTTGGAAATTTTAATAATTTCACAAGACTCTAAGCTGAAGTAAAATTTAAAAAAATAATAATTATACATTCAATTGGACATATATACTAAAAATGAATGCATTCTCTATGATTACAACAATACAGAAACATATTTTTTAAACTCTTTACTCTATCTCCCACCCATTCTACTCTCTAGTAACCAGTATGAAAATTACCAGTTATTGATTTACATTATTGTAGGTACAAACATATTCATGCAGATACACATGCACACATTATTGTATAATCATATTATTATAGACTACTATTCTGAAAATATTTTAGAAATAGATGGCATACAAGATGAGAATATTTTAAAGGGGGTGAATTTAACAAACTTTTTACCAGGTCAAAAAGACAGATTTACCTTTTGTTTGAAATTAAACAAATTCAGTGTAAATTTATACATTGACGAAGTGTGGTTCTTACACTGTAACGTTGAATGTATGACTTATACAGGCTTTTAAAAAATACCTGTTACATAATATAAAAGGGAGTTCAACATCTGCAAGACCATACACACAATTAAATACATCAACAGATGTAAAGACAAAAACCATGTGATTATATGCTTAGACACGGAAAAAGCTTTGATAAAATCCAGCACCCCTTCTTGATAAAAACCCTCAAACATCTAGGCATAGATGCAACATACCTCAAAATAGTAAGAACCATCTATGAGAAACCAACAACCAACATACTGCTAAACAGAGAGAAATTGGAACCATTTCCTCTGAAAACCGGAGCAAGACAAGGATGCTCACTCTCACCTTTCCTGTTCAACATAGCATTGAAAGTCCTAGCTAGAGCAATCAGACAAGAGAAGAAAATCAGGGGTATCCAAAGAGGAAAAGAGGAAGTTAAGTTATCCCTCTTTGCAGATGACTTGATTCTATACCTGGAAAACCCAAGAGAATCTGTCAGAAAACCTCCTTGCACAGATAAAAGTCTCTGGCAAAGTCTCAGGGTACAAAATAAATATGCAAAAGACAGTCACATTTCTATACACCAACAATAAACAAACAGAAACCCAAATAAAAAGCATGATCCCATTCACAATAGCCACACAAAAACGTGAAATACCTTGGCATCTTCTTAACCAGAGAAGTCAAAGACCTTTACAATGAAAACTACAAAACACTGCTCAAAAAAAATCAAAGATAACACAAACAAATGGAAAAATATTCCATGTTCATGGATTGGAAGACTTAACATTATTAAGATGTCCATCCAACCCAAGGCAATCTACAGATTTAATGAAATACCCATTAAATTACCAGGAGCATTCTTCTCAGACCTGGAAATGACAATACAGGAATTCATATGAAAACACAAATGATCACAAATAGCCATAACAATCCTCAGCAAAACAAAACAAAACAAAACAAAACAAGAGGAATCACGCTCCCAGACTTTAAACGTTATTCTAAAACTACAATAATCAAAACAGCCTGATATTGGTACAAGAAGAGGCATCTAGACCAACGGAGCAGAATAGATATTCCAGAAGCAAAACCTCAATTTCTCAACCAACTCATCTTTTACAAAGCCTTCACCACCAACCACTGGGGAGAAGAGAACCTATTCAGTAAATGGTACTGGGAAAACTGGCTACCACATGCAGAAGAGTAAAACAAGTCCCCTACCTGTCACCACACACAAAAATCAACTCTAAATGGTCAAAGAGCTAAACATAAAACCTCAAACTATAAGAACCTTAGAAAATGCAGAAGATACCCTGAAGGGAATTGGAACCAATTCCTGATCAAAACCCCAGATGCCCATGCCATAAGAGATAAGATAGACAAATGGGACCTCATCAAACTGACAAGCTTTTGCAAAGCCAAAGAAACCATCAAGCGAGCAGGGAGGCAGCCCACAAACTGGGAAATATATTTGCCAACTGTATATCTGAAAAAGGCCTAAAATCTAGAATCTATAAGAAATTCAAACATACCAAAAAGAAAAAAAACAAACAGTCCCATTATAAAGTGGGCAAAACGTATAAATAGGCGCTTCTCAAAAGAAAGCAGCCAACAGATACATGAAAAAATGCTCAGCCTCACTCGTCATGAAATAAATACAAATTAAAACTACACTGAGATACCACCTAACTCCAGTCAGGATGGCTATCATCAATAACTCAATAAACAACAGATGCTAGAGAGGATGCAGGAAAAAGGGAACACTTCTACACTGCTGATGGGAGTGTAAACTAGTACAACCTCTGTGGAAAACAGTTTGGCGATTCATAAAAGATCTAAAAATCGACCTTCCATATGACCCCACAATTCTCTTACTGGGAATATTCCCAGAGTAACTCAAATCATTCTATGAAAGATTCCTGCACACGTATGTTTATTGCAGCATTGTACACAATAGCAAAAGCATGGAACCAACTGTGCTGCCCATCAAAAGAGGACTGAATTTAAAAATGTGGTACATATACACGATGAAATATTATGCAGTCATAAAGAAGGACAAAATTATGAAATTTACAGCAACTTGGATGGACTTAGAGTCTGTAATACTGAGTGACCTATCACAGAAACCAAGAACTGAGTATCACATGTTCTTACTCATAAGTGGACCTTGAACAATTACCATAATACTATAAGAAAAGGATTGTCAGTAGTGGGAAATTGTGGGTGGGAGGCAGGCATGGGATTGTCAGTAGTGGGATTCTCCCAGGGGAGGTGGGGGACACACTTCATCAGCAAGGTTACCTGCATACTGAACATTTGTATACTTTACCCTGAGTTGTACCACACAGCTTTGAGATAAAAAATTTTAAAAAAACATAATATAAAAGGGGATTGTTTTTGTATTAAACATAAACCATCAGTGGTTGAAAACTCAAAACAAAATTAAACCATTAGAATATATTTCTTAAGGGTATGTCTAGAGTTGTTTTTGTGGCATCCTTTGTATGGCTGGTCAGTCTCAAGTTAAAGTGGTCAGAAATAATTGATTTCCATTTTTTCCCTTTTTTAGAGTAAAATGGTCAAGTAAATGAGCTTTTGGAAATTATTTTATTATATCATAATTACAGTGAGAATTCATTTTTGTTTTAATTCATTTAAAATTGGTGAATTTCTCTCCATGTGCTTGAGTAGAAGTTATTTAATGGCTGTCTATATCTGAATCACTTTGATATTAATGATCCAAAGTTTTAAAATGTTGACTCCTACCTGCTAATGTATAAATCTCTGAATGAGATAGTGAGTTACTCAAATAAATGATATTTCATTTAAATTCATTTTGTATTGGAAGAGGTAGGAAAACATACAATATATTATGACAACATATTTAAGTTTGTCTTTATTTAGGAAGAATTTTTATTATATATATGTAAGGTATGCCACAAGATACTTTGGTATACATATACATGGTAACGAAATTACGTCAGTCAATCCAATCAACATACCCATCATCCCACATAGCTACTTCCTTGCTTTTGTATTTGTTCTGTGTGTGCCTATGATAAGAGTACCTGACATCTCTCTTGTAGATTACCAGTGTACAGTACTGTTGGACTTGTTCAACCTGTGTGGTTGCAGCTTTGTGCCCTAGACCTTCATTTCCTGTTTCCACCCTCTCCTCCCAGTGCCTCCTCTCCTGGTGACCTCCATTCTGCCTTTCTGTTTCTATGTGTTTTTGACTATTTCAGATTCCACCTATAAGTGAGATCATGCATTGTTTTTCTATCTGTGTCTGGATTATCTCTCATTTAGCATAATGTTCTCTATGTTCATCATGTTGCCGCGAATGGTAGAATCTTCTGTCTTAAGGTTGAATAATATTCTGTGCTTCATATCTATTATATGTTAGAATGTCACAGGTTATTTTGTATAATATTATGTATCCATAACCATTTCTGTGTCCACTCATCTGTTGACACTTCAGCTGTTTCTCTCAATTCTGGGCTTAATTGTACTGTTGTCTACGTTACTCATCCCCTCTTGTCAGCAAGATTCTACATCCCTGCCCACTGCCTTTTGATTTGCTCTCCACCTGTGGAGAGAACCCATCCCTGCCTCATTGTACCAAGGTTTCATTGTTGGCTTACTTTGACCACGGGAAGCTAGCCAATGTGAAACACACTGCCGCTGAGCAGAAGCTTTCAACATCGTTGCATGGTCTGGTGCAGCCCTTTCTCTTCTCCTCTGCAGTGGAAATGCACATGTCCCCACAGAGACTGCTCCCGCAGGCTGGCTGTCACAAGCCACTGAGTACTGGGAAAGGGGATTATAACGCAACGAGCTGACTAATACTAACAAGAATTGAGAAAGAAAGCTGACTAATATAGATTCTGGAAAGAAGACTAGAGGCTCACCCCAAATTATTATTATTAGTAAATATTCTCTGTCTATAAATGAGAGCTTGGTCGTGAGGCTTTCTCTAAGCCACCCCATTCTCTTTCCTGCACACTTTGACTGAAGTCTAGCATAATACATAAGCATAACTTATCTTTTAAGTAACAAATTAGCAATTCAAAACTATTTCCAATCGCAAGGGCTATCATCAGATATGTAATCATAACACATTTTTCTGTTGTCTTCTCGTAAGTCTGACTTTCTGGCTGTTAGCTGGGAGTATTCTTCTGGTTTTGCAAATAATATAACTCAATCATTCCTTAAAATGCAAAACAAATTATTTCTAATTCATACAAGTTCAGGAATCACTAACTAATAACAGTTTACTAACTTTTGAAAACTATATGTCAAGTTCTAACAAAGCGATATTGATAATGTTTATTGCACCACATGAATGAAGTTTGTAAAGAATTTCTGCCACCTTTTTATATTAAGTTTTTCTGAGTTGCATTTAGAAACTATGAAGTCCTATGAGGTATAGAGAAGTGATGACTAGAAAACTTAGATGAATACTTCAAAATTACTACTTTTTGCTATCTCTTATTGGCACTGAAAAACCTTTGGCTTCTCAGCACCTCTTGATTTCTAACTTCTGGATCTAAAGATTTGCATGCTGCGTTGATGTTGCTAACTGCCAACATATGCCCAGATGTTACCATTTTGGTGCTAAAAACATAGCTGTTTTTTCATTCATGTTTTTTATGTGATATCACTCTTCTTACATTGTAAGATGATTCATTTCTCACCTCCACCTGCACTCCTACCCCTGTTCCCACCATGGGGCCTCCAAAGACAGGGTTCTTTTAAAAGAAATAAGTGGCTTGTGAATATTTTTTATTGTTCCTGAATTTTCTTGATTTCAAAATGAGTTTCTAACATTTGACACGTATTTTATAATTTTTTCTAATTAGAAAGCAAAGAGATGATAATTCTCATGTCGAAAAGTGTTATGAATTATTGCAAAATAGGTATGACCTCAATGTATGTATTATTTTTTCTGTTGCTGCATTAAAAGTTATCACAAACATAGTGTCTTAAAGCAGCATCCATTTATTGCATTGTAGCTTGTGTAGGTTGGAAGTTCAGGAAGTCCAGGCCCAGGCCAACAGGGTTCTTTGCTCAGTTTCACAGACCAAGATCAAATGTAAGCCAGCCTTGGGTTTCTCTTCCAGGCTCTTCTGGTTGTTGGCAAAATTCCGTTTCATGGCTTCATAGGACTGAGACTCCTGTTTTTCTTCTGACTGTGGGCTTAGAGTTGCTCTCAGCTCCTAGAGGTACTCACAGGTCCTAGCCATTCTCTCGCAACAAGGGGCTTCCTGCATACAAGTCAGTGGAAGAAACACTCATACAGAGAAAGTCTTCTTTTTGACTCACTGGAAGTCCACTGATTGGTCAGCTGACCTAAATTATATCTTCAAAATCCCTACTTACAGAAAGGGACTGATTATATAAGAACATGGGCTATTGTGATCCTAGAATTCTGCATATCACAGTAGATAACTTGTCCAACAATTTAAATAATGTCAAAATTGGAAGAATGGGAGGATCTATGTTTTTATTCTAAAATCATACTCATTATTTTGTATTGGCATCCCTAATATTTAACTGGTGTATGATCAATAATCTCATCCCTTTACTTAAGCACATTAATTTATCCTGGTAAGTTAAACATTAACTTATTTAATGACATTTCTCTTTTAGTTTCAGTGTTTTACACCTGATTTGACTGTTTAACCAAGACTATATCATGGCAACCATATTGCATGGAATAGATTGTACACTCAAATGCTTACAGAGAAAAGGTAGGTAACAAAAGTTGTTAATCAAGTCAGGTAATTATGACCATGCATGAACTGTCAAAGTTATGCTCCCTTCCTCAGGAATTCAAAATGATTTTAAATAAAAGAACATTTTACCAACAAATAAAACCCATTTACTCACTGGCCACCTCTAATGAAATGATTTTCTCTAAACTCTGGCTCTATGAAAAAGGATATTGGATCACTGACATGTTTTTATCAGTGCATAGGAGAAACAGACCAAAACATATTCATTTCTCCATCAAATTTCTTCTTTGAAGAGATATATGAGCTCAATAATCTCCAGGTATTTAATTACTACTGAAAAAATAAACAATAGACAATCTTTTACACTAAAGTGTAAGCACCATGATCACAAAGACCATCCATTTTACTGAGGAGTTTATCCTCTTTGCTAAGCACCACTATGTACTTAATAAATATTTGTTGAACACAGTGAATGCATTTAAACATGGATGCATTAAGGAATACATGGTCATTCTTCATTGCCAAGTTTCTCTTTTTTTAATATGTTAATCTTATTTGTATGCTGGCTTCTCATTAAATATTTTTTCTTCTCATAACCTACAATTCAAAGTCTTTTTAGTGAGAATATCATGTTAAATTCAGGGCTATTACATAATTTTAAAACTCTAGTTGAGAGAAATTGTTTCTATGGAGATTCACTGTGAGCAATTTTCTAGATCACAGCATCTCAACCAATCGTTTCTATCTCCCTAGTGCACCAGTGGGTGTGGATGGGGTGGGAAGGACAAGGAGAGAGTATGAGTTATTGTGAAAGATTTTCTAATTTTCTAAAATCATATCAAGAATATTAATTAGAGTAAATAAGAGCTTTGTGTATGCGTGCTAATTTTTTAAATATATAAAGTTGCTATTGTGAGAAACAAAATATAACTTTTAAAATAATTATTATTGGAAATATTGTATTTTTCACTGTAATGTTTTCTTCCTATTAACGTATAATAAAAGCATAATTACTATTGTATAGGGATAAGAAACATTTTTAATATCATAAAGTATCTTTTTCGTCTTTAAGCAGTAATACAGCTTAAACAACCTCATGACTCATGTCTTAAATTAATAACTTATTTCCATCCACTTGTCAGCAAGTCATCTCCTAGTTGCTTGATCGATACTGGGTTTGTCTGGGTTTGGCATCAGACTACAAGTTAGGTCAGGTCAACTACCTGTGCCTTTCATCTCCCTGGGACCAGTGGGCTAATTGGAGGCGTATTCTTCTATGAGCAATGGCAGACAAACAAGATCGTGAAAGAAAGCCCGTGATATCTTGTAAGGACAAGGCTTATCCCCAGTGCAATGTTAGTTCTACTCCCACTTCATCAGACAAAAACTGTTACAGGGCAAAGCCCAAGCTTAATGGTGTGGGGGAAAAGAAGCAAGAAGCAGATTAGTGAGAAAATGGAATGGATACAGAAAAGAATGACGTGACAGAAGAAAACACAATTCATCACATTTCCCTTAGTTAAGTATCTCCCTTGATTAAGAACGTTGAGATCGCTGGGCGCGGTGGCTCAGCTTGTAATCCTGCGCTTTGGGAGGTCGAGGTGAGTGAATTGCCTGAGCCTGCGGGTTCGAGACTCGCCCGGGCAATTTGGCGAGACCTCATCTCTACAATAAATCAAAAAAAAATTAGCCGGGCGTGGTAGCACGCGCCTGTAGTTCCAGCTACTTGGAAGGCTGAGGCGGAAGGATCGCTGGAGCCCAGCAGGTCGAGGCTGCGGTGGCCGGGAGCGGCCACTGCACTCCAGTCTGGGCGACTGAGTGAGACTCCAACTCAAAAAAAAAAAAAAAA
>CAUYQG010149655.1:0-36666 GCA_963574415.1 Tarsius wallacei | reverse complement strand
AGTAGCCGGAATTACAGGCGCGCGCTACCACACCCGGCTGATTTTTTTTATTTATTGTAGAGATGAGGTCTCGCCAAGTTGCCCAGGTGGGTCTCGAACCCGCGGTCTCAGGCAATCCACTCATCTCAGCCTCCCAAAGGCGCGGGATTACAGGCTGAGCCACCGAGCCCGGCTCTGCTGTTCCCATTGGATCTCATTCAGTGTGCATTTTTTCTATGTATAATCTCTCTCTCTCTCTCTCTCTCTCTCTTTGTTTCTCATATATCTATCTCTATTTGTTCTTACTATGAGCTCATGTTTCTTGTAATTGTATAGTGACTTTTTACAGTGTAGGTTGAAGTTGAGGTCATTCACTTATGCTAAGTGCCTGGGAGCACAACTTGTATTGGACCACTTTAAACTAAATCATCATCTTGAAGTCTTTTAGAACATACAAGGGTATTGAAAACTTGGTTTTCCAACTTATGTGCTTACTGGCATGCCATTGAACATTTTTAAGGCTGGCTCCCTCAACTCAGCATCAACATGTCAGACAAACAAATATCTTTGTAGATTTGGGAGTATAGTAATTTTAGAGACAGCATAGCCATTTTAGACACTAGCTTTATGTGAGGAGCTTCCTATTAGACTCTCCACCTAAGCAAGCTCTTGGTTTTGAGTTGTATTCCAACAAAGACCCAGCATGCAATTTTGCACTGTCTATTGACGTTTCAGGGAATATCTTACATATCAACTATACCTTTCATTTGGATATACACTGTAATCTATATGAAGATGTCCCTTGGAGTTGTGAAGTGCCCAACCTATACAACTATATGTGGTAGTCTCATCTTCACCCCTACAAGATGGTGAAAATTAAAGTTCAAGTTGACCGGGTTCAGCAAGTGCCTTCAAGGTGAAATCTGGGTTTAGTGCTTCGGTTTTATAATTCCATAACTGACAGAATTTGAATGAAAAGTAAAAACAGTGCCTCCTCCTTTTGAAGTTCTTAAAAGGGTAGGCATACTAATGTCTTATGAATTACATTGATTTGTCAGTCATGATTTCAACACAAATACCCATCACTTGCCTCATTAAAAGAACTGTAACATGATAAGAGGGTGTTTATTGCTTTGCTTTGTTTATTTTTAGATGTGGACTTTCCAGTTGTTCTCCAGCCTACAAGTGCAAATGAGAAAACACAGCTAATCAGAGAAGGAGTTCAAAGCTATTGCACAGACTCTTGATACTGAGCCCATTGGAAGTCTGCAGTCCCTCTTCTTGGTTCAGCACTGTCTTCACTGGTCATGGGGAAGCATGTGGGCATAAAATGCTGTGAACTTTTCCATATTTGTACTTTATTTTTAGGTTAGGGAAGATGATTGCTACATAATTTTCTTGATATGCAGACTTTCTCTTTGAGTGGAATTCCTAATGAGACCCATTCAATTTTGAAAAATAAAGGCCTAAAGAATTGTTTTTCTCTCATTTCAGACGGTAAGACAGTGGCATTGGATAGCCTTTACAAGCCTGTCCTTTATGTGAGTCAGACCGGATTTCTCACAGACCAAAGTAGTATTCCAAGACAGAAGCCATTTTTCATCTATTTAACTAAATGCAATATCCATATCTACCCTAAGCATCATCATCAAAATACACATGAGAACTTACAAGGAATTATTTTGTGTAGAGCCTTTTCCTTGCCAACGTACAATAAGGTTACAGAAGTATTTCAAAAGGCAGAAATCAATAATTAGATTTTAAAAAGATAAATCACAGTATTTTAAAGTATATTTTTGGAACATCTACAATTTGCATTTACTGACAACTGACAAGTAAAACCAGAAAGAAACAGATTTTGTGTGTACTTTTTGATTGGCTTAAAAACAAAACAAAACTTAGAACTGATTAAATCTTATAAATAATTCATAAAATCATTCTGAACCGGAACCAGCCCCAAACTAGTGTGTTGATCACTTTTTCAGTAAAATTATTTTTGTGTAACTGGCCCAGATTAGCCAGACTAAGAAAAAGAAAAATATGAAGTAAGGGGTAGAACTCTAAGTTTTATAATTTAAATTTAAAGACATATCACCTCATTTTTGGTGGAATTAATTACACTGAACAAAAATTACTCAGCTCAATGCATGTTCAACCATTTAATCCCAGAGGTCATTTCTGTATTTGCTTGTTTGATTCTTTTATTCATCTTGTGGCAGAAACCATGTGCAATTTCTAAAATAGTAAAGCAGCAAAAGTGTTTGCTTTTTTCCTAGGTCTTTCTTACTTCTTTATATAATATTACATGTTTCAAGATCTTGTTATGTTTTTATATAATACTGCATAAAATGCCATTTTCTTTTTTCTTTGTTTCTTCTTCTCCCCACCACCAAATTACAGTCAACAGCTGCTAAATAAATATTGTAAGTAAGAATGAGTGTTATTTCACTGACAGTTCTGGAAGTCATTAAAATTCTAAATTTTGAGTTACTGAATTTTTTTTTTTTTTTTTACTACGTAATCAAGTAGAAAGAGCCTTGTCTTGAAAATTAAGAAAACCTGGTTCTAATCTGAGCTCTCACTAACTAGCCCTGTGTAACCAAGTGAGATGAAAATAAGATAGCTAATCTCTGTATGACTCTGTTTTCGTATCTGCCCTGACCACCTTCTAAATTGTAGAACCAGATAAAATAAAGTGAAAGAATCTGACAAGTCCAGTGTTTAACAAATGTAAGGTGGTTTTACATGAATTTGTATATGTTGACACACACAAATGTAACGTGATTTCTTATGCATATAAACTCTGTCACTCAGCAAGAGCCATAAAGATACCTAGTATTCACAACCTCAGTAACCAGCAAGTGCTTGAAACTCTATACTCAACAAGCAAATGCCACCCCCCCCCCCACCCCCACGTTCCTTTTGTCAGGGTTTCACTTTGTCACTCAGGCTAGAGTGCAGTGGTAGGATTGCCTTGACCTCCAGGCAATCCTCAACCTCCCGAGTAGCTGGGACTGCAGATATGAGCCACCACACCCAGCTAATTTATTTATTTTTTTACTGTTTGTAGAGATGAGATTTTGCTATGTTGCCTAAGCTGGTCTCGTACTCCTGATCTCAAACAATCCTCCTGTCTCATCCTCCCAAAGTGCTGGGATTACAGGCCTATGCCACCACGCCTGGCTGTAAATGCTACCTCCCATTTGGAGGAAACAATAAGATAAATAACTCAGTCTGTAGATAATTTGAGTTACTCCATTCCCTTCTTGTGGTCTCTTTAAGCAAAAGGTCAGACCTATTTTGTATAGCAGCTGACAAATCACAAACTTGCCTTTTCTTTCTCTCCCAGACCTCATTTTCCTTTCTCACATGGAATTTTTTACTTCCGCTCCCAGCTTGCCCAGGGAGCTGGTCCAAGAGTAGTTAAGATGAGAGCAGGACATGAATCAGAATTAGAATCAGATGGTAGAATCAAATTGCTAGAGGGTTTCTGGCCAATGTTCCCCACAAAGGGCTAGTTTCTGGTAACAATGACGTGTGGCAAATGTGAGCATGTGACTGCCTACAAATGAGGGAATGAATTCTGCAGAATGCCCTTTCAGCTACAGAGAAACAAGAATCGACTCTTCATCTGAGGAGGAGCAGCCTGAACATTTTGTGGAGGGTCAACACTCAGAATCAGAATCACCCGCAGTCACTCAGAACCCACAAGCATCTTAGCAGAGAAGACTCATGCAGAGTCAAATGAACAGCCCACTTTGGAGGCTAACTACCTAATCCTGGGCACCATGCAACCAGAGTGGGAGATTTCATATAAGGTTTCACAAGCCATCCATTTATTTTCTTGCTGTCTTACATTAATACAAAACATATATGATATTTTTCTGCACCAAAATATATAGACCTTAATTCTTTGAGCATAAGTGACATTCTATTTCTGCATTTCAAAATGGTGCATAGGCTGAAATACATTTGACAGCCTGAACTGGAAATTCACTCACCTGGTAGTACACTGCCTGATTCTCTGACTTACAGAGAGGGCTCCAATTAAGGTTACATGGTCTCTGTGATAGGCAATATAATGGCCTCCATAAGCTGTGCAGTCCTGATTCTCAGGGCCTATTTTTCCAGCCTGCAGCCCTCCTAAGCACCTAAGTAAAATTTATCTTCATCTAATTCTTGAGCAGCTATAGGATGCAAATGGCCAGAAATTGATATGAAGTCCTGTAAAACTGGGTTCTATAAAAACAAAGCCACTTCCTAGTTGTAGATGGCTCAAATTAGCAGTGGTTTTCAGAACTACATCTCAGTCGGAGTTGACATCTGTGTTTCCCACAGTGTTAAAAATGAAGTAGGAAACTAATAAATACCTGTTAATTAATTGATTCATTTTCACAACATAGACTATTTTTGAGAAAAACCTTTCTCCAAAAAGAGACTTAAATATGCTCAGTGCCAAGTAAACGGGTATAATACAACTTTCTGGAATTTGCATGCTGTTCCAGGGCTGTCCTCAAGAAACAAGACTAAATTCCTAGAATCAAATCAGCAACTGTAGGACAGCTGTTAGCACATCCTGGTCACCATTGGCTGCCAACTGAGCTAATAGCTGAAAAGTTGATTATCATCTTCTCCAGATGCTTGAAAGTCCACCAGGCACGTCCTTGTTCCCAGGACCAGAAAGAGGGGATCCTACTTAGCAAGGAGTTTGTCTTTTGCGTGTTTTGCTTTGATTCTCAAATATCTCTGGATTCATCTTTTTTTTTTCCTCAAAGTTTTCACATTTTGTTTTCTGGTGACGAATAACTGGGGGAAAGTTTTAGTGCAGATTTTTGCTTTGGAAATGAAACCTCAAGATTTTTAAAAAAATTTAAATGATCTATTTGGGCATGCATATATTAACTAGTTATTAAACTGACATTTTCAGGATTATGTATTATAATTGCAGAAAATAAAACTGTTTTAAGCTAACCTAAGTTTCAAAGTAATAAGTAAAAGCCATCAAGCAATGAAAAACATTAAGTCTGTGTATTGATTAACTTATTGGCATAATCATTTAACATAAATGTTCTCATTTCAAACGTTTATTGTATTTGGCATGAAAATTGTCTTTTTAGATGAATGTCTAATATGCTAGGAAATTAAATTTTTAGCTACCAAAACCTGAAAGCGTGAGAGGGTAAACTTCTAATAGAAAATAAAACAATTCACTTCCCTGCTTATCTTCTATCTTTCTCTCATACCTCTTCCCACCACATCTTACCCACCACGCCCCTCCCAAATGGAGGATTTGAACATGTTGACTTGGGCCGGGCATGGTGGGGGCTCACGCCTGTAATCCCAGCACTTTGGGAGGCCAAGGCAGGAGGATCACTTAGGACCAAGAATTCGAGATCAGCCTTGGCAACAAAGCCAGATCCTGTTTCTACAAAAAATAAAAAAATTAGCTGGATGTGGTGGCATGTGTCTGTAGCCCCAGCAACTCAGGAGGCTGAAGCAGAAGGATCTCCTGAGCCTAGGAGTTCAAAGCTGCAGTGACGAATGATCGAGCCACTGCACTCCAGCCTGGGCAACAGTGAAATTTTGTTTCATTAAAAAAAAAAAAAAAAGTGTTGGCTTTCAGGATCACAGGTGCATTTATTTACATTTGAAAAAGGATGTATTCTTTCAGCAATAGTCATAATACTTACTTCCTGACACTGTTCTAAGAGCTTTATATTTTTTACTTACTACAGCAACCTATGAGACAAGTAGTATCACCATCAGCATTCCTCATTTTTTAGACTCAGAAACTAGAGCACGGAAAGGTTAAGTAACTTGGCCAAGGTCATCCAGCTAGTAAGGGGAGGAGCAGGTTGGCCTTGAGGCCACAATATTAACAGCTACACTATACAGCGGGATGATCATGTGTTTCCAACTATATTTGGTCTTGGAAACCAACCCTGTCCACCTGCCCACTCCCCTCCAACCCCTTCCCAGAGTCCTCTTCCAGAGATACAGTCACTCTTGTCACTCCATTTATCATCAGCTGTTCTCTTCACCTGCCCTTTGCAGCTCAAGGAGATTGCTCCCTTCTTAATTCCCTGTGACTTCTTCAAAAACAAATCCAAAGACTTCTGTTTCATCTTTCTCCCCTCCCTCTTGTCTCCGTCCTCTTCCCACCAACCCCTTCCCCTCCACACCAGGACCTTCTTACTTAAGAAGTCTTTGTGGCCTTTGTAGATACGTCTTTGACCCACAGACATTTTGTAAAATAGCTTACATATAGTTGAACAAAAATGGAACAATGTTGAAGAATGCAAAAAAAGAAAGTTCTTTTTTCTTCACCATCCCTGTGTAATTTGCTAGAGCTGCCATACAAAATACCACCAAGTCAGTGACTTTTAACAACAGAAAATTATCTTCTCACCGTTCTGGAGGTTAGAACTCTAAGATCCAGGTATCGACAGGTTTGGTTTCTTCTGAGACCTCTTGTTCCTTGGCTTGCAAATGGCGGTCTTCTTCCTGCATCTTTACATGGCATCACTCTGTGCATGAATATGTCTGGTGTTTCTCTGGGTACTAGTGTCCTCTTCTTATAAGGACACCAGTTGGTTTAAGGCCCATCCTAAGGACCCCACTTTTGCTTAATTACCTCTTTAAAGGCCCTATCTCCAAATACAGACATGTTCTGAGGTACTAAAAATTAGGTCTTCAACATATGAATTTGTGATGGGGAGAGTTTGCTTTATATTTGAACCAAGTGTTTTTTGTAAAAATTATTTGTATATTTTAGAAATTCCTAAGTATTTTTGTTCTGTCTTTTTGAGAAAAGTAACATATGCTTTTATCATATCTCTGAGGTCTTCCAGGTTCTTAATCACACTACTATTGAAAACGAATACACTTCTTTTGGAAAGATAATCTCTGGAGCCCTCTGGCCTTTCTCCCCTTTGCCTAATTTGTCAAGATTGCTTCTTGGTCTGCGCATCACTTTCTTTCTTTCTTTTTTTTTTTAGATTGGAAAATATAGTTATTTAAAAAGTAAATTAGAGAGAGAGAGAAGAGAGAGGAGATTCACCTCTCCAAGGTAGGAGACGGGACCAAAGTTTAGAAAAAATGAGGGCAGCCATAGCTCAAAGAGCACATGGCCATACCAAAGTTTAGTAAAGCAATGGCCACTGCATCACTTTCAAACTGAGATTTTATATTCATTGAGTTCCTGAATTGGTTCCTTTTTTTCTTAAATCCTCTGGACTTCTCCTCCTTGGATTCGTATTTGTTTTACTGAAGTACATCTATGACAGATACAGACATTCTTGTGTCTGGATTGACTTTCAAGAAAGAACTCACTGTCTAGTTGCAAGGAGGATGGTTAACAGTCTCCAGGTGTTAATTCCTTCAGCGTCCACCCCAGCTTTCTAGTTGAGAATATCAGCCTCTGGCCAATGACTGGGCAAGGTGATAGTACTAAGGCCCAGCCATATCTGCCCAACTTGGCTCCTCTACAGGGAAATCTTTGCTCTGGAGCTACCAAGGGGGCTGGAAGACACTTTGTGAGATCTGCATCTCTGTCTGATGGCTATGGCTACTCAATCCTGTGCCTTTCCCTTTTCCATTCACAGATGTTACTACTCAATAAAATATTGCACTCTAATTCTTTTTCAACTTCAGCTTACTGGAGAACCCAGCCAGTATAACATCTTCAAATAGCATTTATTTTTTATTTGATTCAGAAAGGAATCATGGACTTAAATTTGATGAGGCCATGCAAGTGTGAACTATTCACATACTTATTGTTACTTTGATTGGGTACACAATTCGATGTTCAAAACTATTTCCCTGCTGAGCTTCAGGGCCTTGTTCTATTGTCTTCTAATGCTCAGTATTGCCAATGAGAAACCTGGTCATAATTCAATTCTTATTTCTTTGGAGCTAGCTTGCTTTTCATTTGTATTTTGCTTTGTTTTCCCTCATCTCTGAAAGCTTTTAGAATACCAACTTCATCCTCCATACTTTTAAATGGTGCTAGGTTGTGTTTGGGTATGGCTGTTTTCATTCATCCTAACTTGGATGGTCAACTGATCATCCATCCTTCTGCATTGTCTCTGTATTATCTTTCTGAAACTCTTATTAGATAGCCTTTGTGTCTTCTGGGTCTGTCTTCCATGCTTTTGTTTATTCATTTGCTTTCCACTGTCTGGTGTCCAGGTATTTTTCATTGTCTTCTATATCTTCATCTTTGATCTTTAGCCATTTTGTTTTTCACCTTAACAATCACACTTTTAGTTTTCAAGAACTCTATTATTCTCTAGTTGTTTATTTTAATATCACTGTGTTCTGGTTTTTGTTTCTACAATACCCTCTCGGGTGTCCCTGAGGATATAACTAAGCATTAAAAAAAAAAAGTTCTGTTCTCTGTTCTATTCTTTGCATTATCTCTGTTTCCTCCCGAGTCGTCTATTTAATTTGTTCATCTTGGACTTTCTTTTTTCAGCTGTTGTTGTTTCCCTCAAATATCTGGCAAACTTTAGTTCATATTCATGAATTAAAGTTTACATTGATTCATACCCTTGAAATGTCTGGGCCCTGGGGGCAATCAGGCTTTTTTGTTTATAGTACACAGGGAAGGAACAGCCATGCTGGCCCAATATCCCCCAAACTGTCAACTCAAGAAGGGACTCACCCTGAGAGTGGGATGAGATGGCCTGCCAGGTCTCTTGATGTCTATTATTAGGCTCTACTTTGCATCATTCCCTAGCCCTATATCACCCCACAAGCTCTCCCCGAGCAAATCTACTCTTTTAAAGCAATTCTTCAGGAGGATCTAGCTAGGGACAAGTTCAGCAGCATCTGCACAATGTTGCAGACAGCCGATCTCTGGGCTGCTGCCTCTGTGCCTGAAGCCTCTTGGGAGCTCCATGAAGATAATGACTCTGTCTCTGCTAGCTCACAGAGTGTGTATTTTGCACTGTTTTCCTCTATTCTGAGCCATGTCCATACAATCTCATTTGCTTTCCACCTTCTAGAAATTATTTAAAATATCTGGCTTGCTGATTGTACCTACTGTAGTTTTCCATGCTGCAGTAATTTTTTTTTCATTTTGTGTATCTCTATTATCTTTTCAATGAGCTCATTAGAAGGTGGGAATGCAATCATATGTGCCTAAGTATACATGTGTGTAATCCTGATCCCTGGACACAGGAGGTGAGGCCAAGAATAATGGCAAGTTTTACAGTCAGGCCTGAGAAAGAGAAGTGAGTTTCTGGGTGACAGACTGTAAAGAATAAAACTCAGGAACTTTTAAGGTGGGGGCAGCACCATGTTTCCAAACTCGTGAACCAGAGAAACGTAGAGAAGAGCTGAGAGGCACTGGCAGAGAAAACTTTAAGGAGGCTTAGTGAGGAAATAGAGCTGCGTTGGAACCAGCTGTCTACATTTCCTTCTTGGTTTCCTGGGGGAAGTGCCTGCATCATTATAATAATAAATGTCTCTCTTGCTTACACTAGCTCTTGTGAATTTTTGTCACTTGCAAGTAAGAAGGCCAGAAATCATGCATATCTTGGCCTCTTTGGAAACTGTTACTCCAGAAAGCCTGGCTGTTGGACGAGGAAACATACCATGGGCCAGGGTTTCTACCACAAGGCAGTGATGGCCTTAATCCTGACCTCTGCAGATAATAAAGGCCAAATAATACTTGTTATTCTTGTATAGTAAGAAGAAGGTAGGAATAAGCGAGGCTCTTTCCTCTTAGCCTAATTTTCATGATTCTGTTCATGAGATTGCGCAGTGGGGTGAGACATGTTTCCCCAATTTTCAAGGAAGTCATTTTTTAAAATTCTCAAAAAACACCATCTAACTTTAAAGATATGTTAACCAGGCACAGAGCCTCATGCCTGTAATCCCAGCACTTTGGGAGGTCCAGGCAAAGAGGATTGCCTGAGCTCACGCGTTCGAGACCAGCCTAGGCAACATGGTAAGACCTTGTCTCTACAATAAATCAAAAAAATTAGCCAGGCGTGGTGGCACATGCCTGTGGTTCCAGCTACTTGAAAGGCCGAGGCAGAAGGAATGCCTGAGTCCAGCAGGTCGAAGCGGTAGTGGCTGTGAGTGTGCCACTACATTCCAGCCTGGGCGACAGAGTGAGACTCAAAGAAAAATAAAAAACAAAGACATATAAGCTTATTATATGCAAAATGTTCACTAGAAAACAAAAATAAAACCCATCATCAAATAGTCTGTTCTTTCCCAATTTGAGCTTCTTTAGACTATATGCAGCCTTAAGGAAGCCACTTTCCTACTTAAACATTCTGTTCTCTAACTTCACATTTTCTCTTCCTGAACTTCACATTTTATTAAAGCTTTTACTTTTGAGAATTGCTATTTTATCGGGTAGACTTAAGAAATAATTCCAACCCCTCTTCCACAAATAAGATTAATAACTTCAACCCAGAAACTCAGTTTGCTCAAACCAACATTACACCGTCTCAGTTAAAAGATCCCTGAGGGCAGACCCAAGTCGTCTGATGGCTTTTTATGCTGTGCAAACAACTGAGGTGGGGGAACATGGCAGCAAACCACTAACCATGTATTAATCCTCTATTACTTTACAAGAACAGGCTCATGAGGCAGGATTATCGGCTTATCTGGGAGTGAAAACCTTTATTAAAATTAAATATAAAACAGAAACCAGATCAAAAAGTCACTTCAAACAATCTTAATTTGCTTCTCTCTTTTTGCATTGTTGAGGGTGGTGGAGGAACTTTCTCTAGTAACTTGGCAGCTGTAGCTGCAATGTCTTAAAACAATTTACAAAAGCCAATGAAATTGAGTTGCGTTCGAACCAGCTGTCTACACGAGCCCTGGCGTCTTCCCAACCCGGCTTCCAGGTGCGGGGTGCCGGGCGAGGGCGCCCCGAGAGCCCCTGGGGCCATCCCTTCCCACGCAGGGTGGCGGCAGCGCGGGCTCTCCGGGCTCATAGTGCAGACCTTCCCTGCAGAAACCCAAACTGTTGGTATGTGTGGTTTGGGGGACCCCAAGGGAAGTAATGATTTCTGGTTTAAAACTGAGGTGACAAAAGCCCCGAGCCAGGCAGGAGTCGAACCTACAGTCTTCTGATCCGTAGTCAGACGCGTTATCCATTGCGCCACTGGCCCTTCGCGTGGGCCCAGCCGAGGGTCCGTTCAGAATACAGTGATCTGAGGTCACACCCGATGGCCACCTCAAGGGACAATACAAGCTTGTAAAGGAGAAGTACAAGCAGGCGGGGGTGGCAGTAGAGTCGCAGAGTCTTGGCCCTGGACATCCAGGACGGGGACCCTCTCCCGGGCAAGGCTCGAGAGCCAGAGCGGGGCTGTCTTTCTGCGCACGCGTAGAACGACACACACGCACACACTCCGTCCCCGGACTCCTCGGATTACGCATGCTCAATGCAATCCCCAGACGCTGAGGCGCGCGTTCCGGCTCTCATGCGTTGAACCTCTGGGGGCGTAGCACCCAGCCACGCGTCCCTTCGATAGCTCAGCTGGTAGAGCGGAGGACTGTAGCTCATTCCTCGGCGGGAGACATCCTTAGGTCGCTGGTTCGATTCCGGCTCGAAGGAGACAGGCGCGCTTTTTCTCAACTTCCGGTGCTTTATGGTCCTCTCCACGGGGCCTCTGTCGATTACACATCAATTACAATTCCAACGGAGAGCTGTGAAGTCTCGTGCTTTGGGCCTAGGGCGTCCCACGTGTGAAGTCTTTTGCGATTCCCCCTCAGCGGGGGCGTACCTGGACAGGTTCCCAGCGCAGCTGCGGGTCTGCTCCGGACTCGGCCGTCGAGGGCTTCTTTTTGCTTGTTCCTAGCCCGCCTGCCTTTGGCCTTTCCCGGGTGCCCCCGTCGCGCAGGAGGCAGCCGCCGGCTCGCCTGGGCCAGGCCGGGACCTTTATTGGAGCCCCGGGGGGCGTTCGCGACGCGAGGCTCGCTCCGGCTGCCGAGAGGAGGCGGGAGGTCCGTGGGCGGAGGGCTTCTGGCTCCAGAAATCAGGACGAAAACGCGAAACAAAACACACGAAGCCTAGAAAATGATGCCATCTTATGGGGACAAGCCTGCACCCGGCTCTTCCGCTCGCTCCCTTCGATAGCTCAGCTGGTAGAGCGGAGGACTGTAGGCGCGTGCCCGCGGCCATCCTTAGGTCGCTGGTTCGATTCCGGCTCGAAGGAGAGAGTGTTTCATTTTGTCACTTTGGCTTCAGTCGCCAAGCGTGACCCAGATAGTGTCTCTTAGCTTCGCAGTGAGCTGACCCTTCTCAAGAGGAACAGATAACAAGTCGTGCCCTCAGTGGGGGATTAGCTCAAATGGTAGAGCGCTCGCTTAGCATGCGAGAGGTAGCGGGATCGATGCCCGCATCCTCCAGTTTTCCTCCCCACCCCCGGTAGTTTTTCTTTCGGTTTTCTCTCAGACCCGACTAGAACTAAAAGTCAGTCATCGGGCAAGGGACGGGTAGGATGACCTCGAGGGTACTGCTCTGCAAAGCTTCTCAGTAAAGGGATCATACGTGCTAGCAGTTTATCCTTCTGATTTTAAAAACTTAGACTCCTTTACTTCGGGACATTCACAGAATTGGCTATTTTTGTTTTACAAATGGTGACAGGTTGCTGTCACATTTCTTGTCACTCGGGCTTCTTTATGATTTGTGACTGATGTTTGCATTTCCAGGACCCATTTAAGGCAAAGCTGGCTTAATGGATGGAAAAATGAAACAAGAAACAGAGAGCCTGGAGACGGAAGCTGATTCCTTTAAACGTTTGCTCAGCCCAGGAAGCTCCATCTCCACTCGGCACGGTGGGGTGCCTGGCCCTTCGCAGACCCGAGGTGGATAGAATAAAGGTGCCTGCGGAGAGCGGAGGAAGTGGAGAAAGGCCTTTGCCCCCGGGGCTTGCTGTTGGAAGAGGGTTCTAACGCCGCCGCCGTCCTTCTGCGGAGTAACTGTGGAGAGTTCACTAAACCAGTACTGACAGAGAATTAATTGGGAAAAAGTTATATCTAGGGCAGCCTTTGAGTACAGTTTTGTTAAACAAAAACGTCTGCTGTGGTTTATTGCTGTGTCTTTCATTTTTTAGGGCGTTTCAACAGTCTTTTAATGTATTGTGAGTCACGCAAAATATAACATCATGATGTTCATAAAAACAAATTTACCAAATAAGAAAAAGAATGTTTACCAGATGTCGTGTCCCAATTTCTAGTTTAGAATTATGGTAATGAGACGGAGGAATATCAAGGAATGCACCTTAAACCCAGAGAGAGGACACGTTTGGGGCAGGTGACTTGGGCCAGAACTCAACATCTTAGGGTCAGAAATCCAGGCAGGAAATGGAACCCACGTGAAAAGTTCAATGATACAAATCAGGAAGCAGTATTGCACAGCGGTCAGTCAGGTGGGCTGTGGAACCCGATGGTCTTTCTTGGCTTTGCCACTTCCCAGTGCATGGCCTTGGGCAGGTCACTTGACATCTTTGAGGCTTCAGTTTCTTCACTGGTAAAATAGGGGACAATAATAATGGTACCTGTTTTTAATTAAGATACGTGTAAAGCCTTTAGTACAATGTCTGGCACATAATGAACACTCAGTAAACATTAGCTGCTATCAGTGTGGAAGGAATGAAATAAATAAAGAAGGAAAGGAAGGACGCACGAGAGGAAGGGAGGGAAGGAGAGAGGGAGGGAAGAAGGGAGGGAGGGAGAGCATCATTTTCCCGGCAAACCACAGAAACTGGGGCACATATCAGCACCTAGAGGCCTGGTAAGTATACCATACATAGAGTGAGGGCTGGGGGAATTATTCTGAGGTCTTGCATGTGTGTTTGCAAAAATAGAGAGAGAGAGTGCAAGAAAGAGGTGCTTTAATCTGCTATGCAGGGAAAGTAGAAGGAAAAATTCTAAAAATACGATATGATCATTAGATACATTATGGTATGACCATATGATAGAATATATATATAGTCCTTGAAATTACATTTATTAAGAACTTGTGTTGACATGAGAAATGTTAATAATCAAATGTTAAGAAAATGAAGCAAGACAGAAAACAAACGATGAAACTATAAGCAAGCTTAAGTTATTTATTTAAAAAGATGAGAAAATGCAATAAAACATTAAAAGTAGTGATGTTTGGATAGTAGGATTACTGTAATTTTTTTCTTCCTTAAAATTTTAAAATATTTGCTGAGTTTTCTGAAGTAAATAATAATTTGTTATTATTAACTGGAAATATAGATGACTTTTAAAAATTGCCAGCTAACATTTATTCAGCATTTTCTACAGGCTAAGCACAGTCCCAGGTACTGTGTCTGCTTGAACCTTCATCTGTCTTAACTCTTCTATTTCTCTCATAAAGAAAACACCAGGCCCAGATGGCTTCAGTGGTGAATTATTTCAAACATCTAAGGAAGAAAAAAAAAAATACCAATTATATACAGACTCTTCCAGAAAATTGAAGAAGAGAGAGTAATTCTCACTTCATTCTATGAAGTCATCACTACTCTGGTACCCGAACCAGGCAAAGACATTACAGGGAAAGAAACTACAGGCCAATATACTTCATGCACACGAATGCAAAAATTCTAGCTAATTAAATCCAACAACATATAGAAAGAAAAAAATACATCATGACCAAGTAGGATTCATCCCAGGAAAATGACCAGTTCAACATTCAAAAATCAATATAATTCATAACATCTAGCACACTAAAGAAGAATCATATAATCATCTCAGCAGATGCAGGAAAGACTTTTGACCAAATTCAACATCCAATTCTGATTCTTAAAGCTATCAGCAAATTTGAAGGGGAGTTAAACGTCTTCATCCTAATAAAGAGCATCAGTGAAAAATAGCTTACAATATACTTAATAGTAAAAGACTAAATGCTTTCCTCCTGAGACCAAGAACAAGGCAAAGATGTCCATTCTGAGTTCATGGTTATAGCCAGTGAAATAAGGCAAGAGGAATGAAGTAAAAGACCTCCAGATTGGGCCAGTCATAGTGGCTTATGCCTGTAATCCCAACACTTTGGAAGGCCAAGGCGGGAGGATTGCTTGAGACCAGTCTGGGCAACATAATGAAACCTTGTCTCTACAAAAAATAAAAAACAATGAGTTGGACATGGTGGTGCACACCTGTGTTGCCAAGCTACCCAAGATGCTGAGGCGAGAGGATTGCTTGAACCTAGAGGGTTGAGTCTTCGGTGAGCCATGATTGTACCACTGTACTCCAGCCTGGGTGACAGAGCAAGACCGTAACTCCAAAAAAACACAAAACAAAAAAGATTCCCAGATTGGAAAGGAAGAGGCAAATCTGCCTCTATTCACACATATCTCATTTTTAAAATATTGATTACGTGTTGAAATGATAACATTTTGGGTGTTTTGGGGTTAAATAAAACACCAATGAAATTAATTTCTTTGGTTTCTTTGTAAGTTTTTTAATATGGCTACTAGGAAATTTAAAATCATATATATGGCTCATATTTCTCACTTACATCTTATTTCTTTAGACAATGCAAATTGGAGAGATAGACAGGGGCCAGACCAGGTCAGGTCTTAAAGATTAATGTCTTTATCCTAGAGGATAATGTGACCATTAATAGGATTTAAATAAGCAGTGACAAATGAGAAATTGGTTGCAGAAAGCAAGAGTGAATTCAGAGAAATCAGTTAGGAGGCTGGGGTGGAGGGGAAGTGGGGAGATTAGGGAATGAGGGTAGAACCAAGGAGAACCTAGAGCCAAGATGAGTTTAGACGTGGGCCATTGAGAAGACCTTGGGCTAAAGTATTTGGTTGGGACTGTTGCCACTTATTTCTGGCATGTGAATTATGCCAAGAAATGTTCAGAGGAAAGTAAAAATATGTTAGTTTTCTAGCAGTTCCTCAGAGATCTTTATGATGAAGTAAAATTTATAAACAACAGACTTGAAGAAGGAATAATTATCAAGATGAAAAAAAGCTTTCAACCAGAAGTTTGCAAACAATCTAATGAAAGAAATGCCAATGTTAGCTTCTGTTAAGCGCTTTTCAAGTGAGTTCATTCCTCTTTGATTTTAGAATTTGTAAAATGTTTCTTTCATTAAAAATTTTATAACATCCGAACTGCCTATTGCCAGATAGACAGCTAAAGTGAAAAGACTGACAATGGAGACACAAGGAAAACGTTAAATGTTTTGTAACTGTCATGAGTCAAGTCCTGAGTGTAAGGAGATGGCAAGAATCCCTTTACTGGAAAGAAAGTCTGGATTTTGTTTTTTTGGTTTTTTTTTTTTTTTAGCAACTCTTAAAGTTGTTACATAGAGGCAAATTCCTAAGCCAAACAATGGTGAGAAAGTGATATATATATATATATTTTTTTTTTTTTTTGACCACACCTGGAGCTCTAGGATACCAAAGGAAATAACATTATATCTCCACCGGTGGCCTGGTGGTTTATATCTGGCAGGACTGACAACAGAGTCTGGTGCTTGGAACACTTCTCTCCACTGGTCATGTATTGTGTTTGCACTAAAAAAGGATGGGTGAATGATAGATATTCCAGGGAAGAATTAACAATCTCATTGTATTAGAGATCCTTTAAAAGGACCTGGTCTGCACAAGATTAAGAGTTCACCTTTGTTTTGGCATGGGATTAAAACGATTTTCAGGAAGGCTGGACACAGTGACTAAAGCCTGTAATTTCAGCCCTTTGGGAGGCCGAGGCATGAGGATTGTTTGAACCCAGGAGTTCAAGACCAGCCTAGGCAACATAATGAGATCCTGTCTCTACAAAAATAAAAATAAAAAATTAGCCAGCTGTGGCTGAGTGTGGTGGTGCATGCCCGGAGTCCTGGCTAGAAGGGAGGCTGAGGTGGAAGGATTGCCTGAGCCCAGGAGGTCAAAGCTGTGGTGAGCCATGATCATGTCATTGCATTCCAGCCTGGGTGACAGAGTGAAACCCCAACTCAAAATAAGAATAGTAGCAATAATTTTCACGATACTCAGCTTGTGCTAGAGCTGATCTAAAAAGCAGTCCTCAACTCTGCCCACTTCTACATCCTCTGCCCGCATCCATTGGGCACAAGAAAGCAAGAATTCTTATTCCTTCCTACCATAGAGGCTTAGCCAGAAGCAAGATCAGTTTTCCAGTTCCTCCTGTCTTCTAGAGCTGTATTCTATCTGCTAGAGCTGTGGTCTATCTGCCTAACTAATGCTTTAAACCATATCTACTTTTTATTTTCCTTTAGGTTCCACCCTCCACTTGACCATAAGTCCTTTGTTTTGACTGATGAACAAACCTGAATTATTTTCAAGTACCTGGACTTACAATTACTTGTGTTAAAGAGACAAAAGAAGAAATGGGTAAATGAAATGCCAAGGATGTTCTGGAATTCTTAGGAAAGGTAGTACTCGAAACACTGATTTCTTGGGAATTTTCTTCTCTCTCGCTCATTTTTCTACTCTCTCTCTCTCTGTCTCTCTCTCTGTCTTTCTTTCTCTTTCTGTCAGGGTCTCAGTCTGTCACCCAAGCTGGAGTGCAGTGGCACAATCACAGCTCACTGCAGCCTCAGTCTCCTGGACTCAAGAGACCTTCCCACCACAGTCCCTTGAATAGCTGGGATTACAGATGTGTGCTACCGCACTCAGTTTTGTTGTTGTTGTTGTTGTTGTTTTAATTTATTGTAGAGACAAGATCTTGCTATGTTGCCGAGGCTGGTCTCAAACTCCCAGGCTCAAGCAATCCTTCTGTCTTGGCCTCCCAAAGTGCTGGGGTTGCAGGCATGAGCCACTATGCCCAACTTCTTAGAAATTTTCTAATGCTTCCTGTTCCTAGAATAATAACATTCTAGGAACAGAATGCTCTGACCTATTTTGAAAGTTGGAATGAAGAGTTGGTATTGCTCTTTTAACCATTCTGGGACCAGTAGAGATTCACATCACTCTATCCTGAGAGTGCAAAATCCACCAAAAGAGGGTGACCCAGTTTCTGTTGGAGAATCCTACATGTACATTTAAATTTTCCCCCAATCTTTTTTTTAATATCTCATGCCCTTGGGCTAGTTGTCCATTATGGCAACAACTATCTGCATGTGGCCATTTAAATGTAAGTTTAAATTAAATAATTTTTTTGGTTTTTTAAATTTTATTTTCTTTTAGAGACAGAATTTTGCTCTGTGGCCCAGGCTGGATACAACGGTGTGATCATGGCTCACTATAAACTCGAACGCCTGGGGTCATGTTTCAAAAGAGGCATGAGCCATCGCATCCAGCCATAAAGTTTAAAATTTAGTTCTAGAGTTGCATCATGCACATTCCAAGTACTCAGTAGCCACATGTGGCTAGAGGTTAGATGTCACAGATATGAAACGTTTCCATCATTGGAGAAAATTCTTTCTTTTTTTAATTATAAAGATGTTCAACTCAGGGTTAGGTATACAAACGCTGATTATGCAGGTACCCTTGTTAATGAGGTATAGCCCTCCTTCCCCTAGCAGTTTCCCTCAACTGCCAATCCCACCCCCCTTCCCAACAGTTTCCCGCTACTGCCAATCCCTTTCTTATAGTATTATAATTGTTCAAGGTCCGCTTATGAGTAAGAACATATGGTACTCTGTTCTTTGTTTCTGTGATAGATCATTGAGTATGATTGACTCTATATCCATCCAAGTGACTGCGAAGTTCATATGCTTGTCCTTCTTTATGGCTGTATAATATTCCATGGTGTATACGTACCACATTTTTTTAATCCAGTCCAGCTTCGATGGGCAACATGTTTTTGCTATTGTGAATAGAGCTGCCACAAACATACGTGTGCAGGTGTCTTTTTTGTAGAATGATTTGAGTTCCTCCAGGTATAGTCCCAATAGGGGAATTGCTGGGTCGTATGGGAGGTCAATTTCTAGTTTTTTCAGAAATCACCACACTATCTGCCAAAGAGGTTGCACTAGTTTGCATTCCTACCAGTAGTGTAAAAGCGTTCCTTTTTCTCTGCATCTGTTGTTGTTTGTTTGATTAATGATGGCCACTCTTACTGAGGTTAGGTGGTATCTCAGTGTGGTTTTGATTTGCATTTCTCCGATGATATGTGAGGCGGAGCACTTTTTCATGTGTCTGTTGGCTGCCCATATGTCTTCTTTTGAGAAGTGTCTATTCATGTCTTTTGCCCACTTTATAATGGGGCTATTTGTTTTTTTCCTTTCGGCGTGTTTGAGTTCTTTGTAGATCCTAGATGTTAGGCCTTTTTTAGACATACAGTTGGCAAATATTTTTTCCCATCCTGTGGGCTGTCTCCCTGCTCTCTTGATGGTTTCTTTTGCTTTGCAGAAACTTGTTAGTTTGATGAGGTCCCATTTGTCTATCTTATTTCTTAAGGTATGGGCGTTTAGAGTTCTGAATAGGAATTAGTTGCCAGTTCCAATTTCCATAAGGGCGTTTTCTAAGATTTCTTATAGTTTGAGGTTTTATGTTTAGGTCTTTAATCCATTTAGAGTTAATTTTTGTATATGGTGATAGGTAGGGGTCCTGTTTCAATCTTCTGCATGTGATCAACCAGTTTCCCCAGCACCATTTACTGAATAGGTTCTCCTCTCCCCGGTGGTTGTTGTTGGAGTTAGTTGAGAAATTGAGGCTTTGCTTCTGGAATGTCAGTCCTGTTCCACTGGTCTAAATGCCTATTCTTGTACCAATACCAGGTTGTTTTGATTACTGTAGCCTTATAATAAAGTTTGAAGTCTGGAAGTATGGTACCTCCTGCTTTGTTTCTTTTGCTAAGGATTGTTTTGGCTATTCATGGTCATTTATGTTTCCATATGAATTTCTGTATTGTCATTTCCAGGTCTGAGAAGAATGATGTTGTTTACTTAATGGGTATTGCGTTGAATCTGTAGATTGCCTTTGGTAGGATGGACATTTTAATAATGTTGATTCTTCCTATTCATGAGCATGGAATATTTTTCCATTTGTTTATGTCTTCTTGGATTTCTTTGAGCAGTGTTTTGTAGTTCTCATTGCAAAGGTCTTTCACTTCTCTGTTTAGGAAGATGCCGAGGTATTTCATTTTTTTGGTGGTTATTGTGAATGGGATTGTGCTTTTAATCTGGGTCTCTGCCTGCTTGTTGTTGCTGTATAGGAATGCAACTGTCCTATGCACACTTATTTTGTACACTAAGACTTTGCCAAAGTCCTTTATCAGTGTAAGCAGGTTTTTGACAGATTCTCTTGGATTTTTAAGGTACAGGATCATATCATCAGCAAAGAGAGATAACTTGACTTCCTCTTTTCCTATTTGGATATCCCTGATTTCCTTCTCTTGTCCAACTATCCGAGCTAGGACTTCCAACACAATGATGAACAAGATGGGTGAAAGTGGACAGCCTTGTCTTGTTCCGGTTTTCAGGGGAAATGTTTCCAGTTCCTGTCCATTTAGCAATATGTTAGCTGTGGGTTTATCATAGATGGCACTTACTATTTTGAGGTATGTTCCTTCTATGCCTAGGTGTTTGAGGGTTTTTATCAAGAAGGAATGCTGGATTTTATCAAAAGTTTTTTCTGCATCTAATGGTATAATCATGAGGTTCTTGTTTTTACATCTGTTGATGTATTTAATTACATTTATGGTCTTGCAAATGTTGAGCCAACCCTGCATCCTGGGGATGAAGCCTATTTGATCATGGTGGATGATTTTTGAGATGTGTTTTTGGATCCGATTTACTAGAATCTTGTTGAGGATTTTTGCATTTATGTTCGTAAGGGATATTGGCCTATAGTTCTCTTTTTTTGTTGGATCTTTACCCAGTTTGTGTATCAGTGTGATGTTAGCTTCTTAAAATGATTTGGGGAGAATTCCATCTTTCTCAATTGCCTAGAATACTTTCAGTAGGATTGGTATCAGCTCCTCCTTGTATGTTTTGTAGAATTCTGCTGGAAAGCCATCTGGTCCAGGGCTTATTTTGTAGGTAGTTTTCATATGGCAATGTCAATTTCCTGGATTGTTATTGGTCTATTTAATATCTCAATGTCTTCTTGTTTCAACCTGGGGAGGTTATGTGATGTCAGAAAGTCCTCCATTTCATTTAGGTTATCAAGTCTGTTTCCACATAGGTGTACATAGTAATCTCTGATAATCTTTGCATTTCTTCAGGGTCAGTTGTGATTTGATTTTTTGTATTTCTGATTGCTTTTATTTGGGTTTTTTCTCTCTTTTTCTTGGTCATTCTGGCTAGGGGTCCATCAATCTTGTTAATTCTTTCAAAGAACCAACTTTTTGTTTTGTTGATGTTTTCTATGATATTTTTGTCTTCTATGCCCCATATTTGGGCTCTTATTTTGGTGATTTGGATTCTTCTGCTAAAGTTGGGGTTTTGGTGGTCTTCTCTTTCCAGCTCCCTTAGGTGATTTGTTAGGCTCTCCACTTGTGATCTTTCCGTTTTCTTGATGTATGCTCATAGAGATATAAACTCCCCTCCTAGAACTGATTTCATGGCATCCCAGAGGTTTTCGTAAGATGTTTCTTCAGCTTCATTTATTTCCAGGAATTTTTTAATTTCTGCTTTGATTTCAGTGTTGACCCAGTAGTTGTTCAGCATCATGCTGTTTGGTGTCCATGTCTTTGTGGGCTTTGGGGAAATTTTGTTGGTACTGATATTTATTTTTATTCCACTGTCGTCTGAGAATGTGCATGGCAAGATATCAACTTTATGGAACTTGTTTACGCTTGATTTATGGCCAAGGATGTGATCAATCTTGGAATATGTTCCATATGATGATGAATAGAATGTATATTCTGTGGTTATTGGATGGAATAATCTGTAGGTGTCTATTAAATCCATTTGGTCCAGTGTCAAGTTTAAGTTCTGGATCTCCTTGTTGATTTTTTGCCTCAATGATCTATCTAGAGCTGTCAGTGGGGTATTCAAGTCGCCTACTATAATAGTGCTACAGTCAATATCTTTTTTTGGCTTACTTAGTAGTTGCTTTATAAATGCTGGGTCTCCTGTGTTGGGTGCATATATGTTTAGGATGGATATTTCTTGTTGATGTTTATAATCTTTTATCATTATGTAGTGTCCGTTTGCATCTTTTTAAATTTTTGATACCTTAAAGGTTGTTTTGTCTGATATTAAGATTGCAACTCCTGCCTTCTTTTGTGATCCATTTGCCTGGAAATTCGTTTTCTATCCTTTAACTTTGTGTCTGTGTACATCACTTGTAGTGAGATGAGTCTCTTGGATTCAGCAAATAATTGGGTCATGGTTTCTTATCCAGTTTGCCATTCCATGTCTTTTCAGTGGTACATTTAGTCCATTCACATTCAGGCTGATTATTGAAATGTGATTGTTTATCGCTGTCATGAGGTTCCTATAAAATTTTTTGTTTGCTTGTTTTTTTTTGGCTTTGGGATTGATATATGTGTGTGTTTTCCAGTTTCTTGTTGCACTGTATTCTCTGTTGATTCTGTGCTCTGCTATTCTCTTGGGAAATGTGTGATCATCATTTTTTTTTTTTTTTTTATTTCTTCTGTTCTTAATACCTTTTTAAGTGTCTCCTGTAGAGCTGGTCTGAAAGTTGCATAATCTCTTAGGGATTGGATGTCTGGGAAGGATTTTAATTCTCCATCACTGATGAAGCTGAGCGTGGCTGGATAGGAAATTCTTAGTTGAAATTGTTTATCTTTAGCTGGGCTCGGTGGCTCAGCCTGTAATCCCATGCCTTGGGAGCCTGAGGTGAGTGGATTGCCTGAGCCTGCGGGTTCGAGACCCACCTGGGCAACTTGGCGAGACCTCATCTCTACAATAAATCAAAAAAATTAGCCGGGTGTGGTAGTGCGCGCCTCTAGTCCCAGCTACTTGGAAGGCTGAGGCGGAAGGATTGCTGGAGCCCAGCAGGTCGAGGTTGCGGTGGCTGGGAGCAGCCACTGCACTCCAGTCTGGGTGAAAGTTTGATACTCCAACTCAAAAAAAAAAAAAAAGAAATTGTTTATCTTTGACGACTTTGAATATAGGACTCCAGTCCCTTCTTGCTTGTAATGTTTCTGCTGATAGGTCTGCTGCTATTCTGATTGGTTTTCCCCAGTAGGTATCCTGACCTTTCTCTTTTGCTGCCTTTAGGATTTTTTCTTTTGTGCCTACTTTGTGTAGGTGAATTATTATGTGTCCAGGGGTTGGTCTTCTTATTTGATGTCTTGTGGGGGTTCTCTGTATCTCTTGTGCTTGGCTGGTCACATCTCTGGTGAGATGGGGAAAGTTTTCTTGGATTACCTCCTGGAATACTTGCTCCAAGTTATTCTCCATTTCCCTTTCTTCTGGGATACCAATCAGGTGTACATCTCTTGTAGGCTTTGTTCTCTCTTTCTGAGTCTTCTTTCTATGTTTTTTACAGATCTGGTTAATTCCATGTTCTGGTCTTTGAGTTTGAGGTTCTTTCTTAAGCTACGTTAATTCTGCTTTCCTTGCTTGTCATCTTATTATTTATTCCCTGCATGAATATTTTTATTGCCAAAATCTCTGTTACAAGTTCTTTCAGTGCTGCATCTTGTCTTTCTTGAGTCTTATTCACTCTTTCCATCCATTCCCTAATCCCTGTCATATTCTGGGGCCAGTCATTGGTGACGTCCATTGTTTGAGCACCAACTCCTAATATTTCAGGAGTTTTGTCTTTGGTACACTTGAAATTGCCTGAGGTCTTCCTTTGATTCTTCCTCATTTGTGACAGATCTCTTGTTTTTCTCTTTAGTTCTGTTATTCAGTGTCAGTGGGAGAGGCTTTCTCTTCTGATGTTTGCTCAGTCTTCTATTCTTTCCTGATCTGGGCTCTGGATTTGTTATAATTTGAAATAGGACAGTGGATGGGAAGCTTTGCTATCTCTTGTAGTTTTTGAAATTCGAATAAAGTAGGGGATGGGGCACTAGGATTCAGAAACTACTTGCAAATTACAATGTTCACTTATTGTGGTATATGTTCCCTGAGACCCACTCTCCACCACCACTCTATATGATGATGCAAAGCAGAAACCAATGCAAAAAACAATTTAACACACACAGACATACACACACCCCAAGACAAACTGGAATAATAACAAAGTGAAACAAAACCAACAACAAAAAAAAAACAAGAAAACTAAACACACACACATGCCTAACAACAACAACAAAATTGAAAGATGAACACTCAGTCATTCACATACACACATAAACAGAAAACGACAAATAAAAGAAGAAACAGAAAAAGAAAAGAAAAATATTGGGGGGGATGCAGATCAAACCCTCACATACACATTCATGCAAAAAGGAAAAATATTTTTAAAATAGATGAACTAACAAACAGTCAAAAAAATTTTTTTAATTGAAAAAAGTATTGAAAATTTTAAAAAAAAACCACCTGCCCTCTTGTGGCAGGCTCTGTAATTGTTCCTCTAATCAGGTCTCTCTTGCAGAGCCACCTCTTTCACTCTCTCCTCAGTGTCCAAAGCAGGGAAGGAGGAGGGGCAGTGGAGGTGGGTGGGGCTGCAGTCCTCCCGTCCCACTCTTGTGTCATCAGGGAGATCTCCTTCCATGGGGTAGTACGGGATTGTCTCTTCCCCAGGTAGGTAATCGAAGGGGGTGCCCCAGTCAGGCCTATCCTGGAATGGAGTTCTCCAATTGTGACTGACGTCCAGGCTCCGCCTGGGTTTGTCCCTTTCAGTCGTGATCCAGCTGGGTGGGTCTGACGTTCAGAGGATTGCTGGGGAGGAGGGAGTTTAGGTCATCCCTGGACTCACCACTGATCTCTTGGAGTTCTTCCTCATCCTTTTCTGGCCACACCCTTTGTCCCATGACTGGATCAGGGTAGGGGGTGGAGCAACTGGAACTCAGCACTCATCAAGTCCCTCAGAAGTTTGTGCTTTCAGAACATTCCCTCTGGGTCATGATCAATCCCTGAGTAGTTGATCCGCCAGTCACAGAGATTGGGTCTGTTGCTCCATGGTGAGCAAATCAGAGCACTTTCCTGCCCTGCCTTCAAGATGGTGTTGGGGTGCCTCTCTTGTCCTCTTTTCTGAGACTTTGCCTCTGGACTCCCTCTGCAGCCCCTGCTGCCAGTGCCTTGCCAGGCGCTGAAATGGTGAGGCAAAGCCAGGAGCCGACAGTCTCTCTCCTGCTGCAATGGTGAGGGAGAGCCTGGGGTGATGGTTTCTCCCTGCTGCTTTTTCACAGGAAAACTTTTGTCCATTAAAAAAAAAAATACTGGCACTCGGCTTCTGTGACCTGGGAAGAGCCAAGGACGAAGCAGAGAAGCTGCAGCACCAGCTGTTGCACCAGGGGCCTGGCCACTTGCTCACGAGCCCCCACTTCGACAGTCTCTCCCAGCATTTTCTTCCCAGGGAGGGTTTGTTGATTTAAAAAAAAAAAAGAAAAAGAAAATGGCGCTCAACATCAGCATCCCAGTAGTCGCTAGGTCCAAGCCCGGCAGCTGTGGCATCAGCCACTGTACCAGGAGAGCCCTGGCCACTAGCTCCCTAGCCCTCACTCAGTCAGCCACTCACATGCCCACTCATTCACCAGCACGTGCACAAAATTTTCCATACACTCACTCGCTCACACAGGGACTCGCATAGTCTGACTGGCTTGGCCACCATCTTCCTGACCTACTAACCAAAAATTCTTAAGGACAGTGCTTTTCTAGAGTACGGGTATGGTGCTGCTAGTGGGTGAAGTCCTGTGCTCTGTATTCAAAAAAGATGTGTCTTTGAGTCTGTGTCACAATTTAACAGCCATGTGACTTTGGGCGAATACTTAACTGCTCAGCAAGAGTTGGCTCAGTGGAGATAATAATACTTAATATAGGGAGCTATTATATGAGGTGATTTGTACTCAGCACATATTTGTTACATTTATTGTAGTGGTAGAGTAGTAAAAGTAATGCTAGCATCCCCTTTTCTCTCTCCTGAGACGAAAAATGCACTGAGGTCTTATTGGATATAAAAATGTGGCCAGCCTTTGTCCTAAATACCTGGGAGAGAGCCTCTAAAACCTTAGGATTCCCTGAGTGATACTCATGTTTTTGTTATCCACCAGGGGTCCTAATAGTGTTTGTTAATGAAATGATAAAGGCAGGAAAAGGACAGGTCATGCCAGAAAGACCAACCATGTGATGTAAATGTTGGGACTCTGAGCCACATGGTATCAGCCCGACCTCCAGGGAGGCAAGGCAGGCTGAAGATTGAGTTTATTCACATGGCTAATGATTGAGCCAATCATGCCTACATATGAAACCTTGATAAAAACCCTGGACACAGAGAATCTCAGGCAAACTTCCCTGGTTAACAGTGCTCTGTGTGTGTTGTTACACATGGATGATCTCTATCATACGTAGGTGTTCCCAATTCCACTGAGAGAGGACATGGAAGTTCACACATTTGGGACTTCTCTCACCCCCTACAACCTTGCCTTATGCATCCTATACATCTCTTCTTTTGGCTGGTCCTAATTTGTATTCATTTTTTGTTCTAATGAAACTATGATCATAAATAATGCTTTCCTGAGTTTTGTGTGTCATTCTAGCAAATTATCAAACTGAGGGGGTGGCAGAAAGCCCCACATTTGTAGCCAATTAGTCAGAAGTGTGAGGGACCCAGGGATCTCTGAGTTGGCTGCTGGTATCCGAAGGGAGGGCATTCCCGTGGAGCACTTGTGAAGCTTGGCCTAACTTCAGGTAGATAGTGTCAGAATTGCATTGCACGTCTACATTTCATTCCAGTGCCCTGGACCCTGGAGCCTGTCTCCTTCTGGCCTGGCAGCTAGAGGTTGAAAGAGGTCAAAAGCCTTATTTTTCTGTTGTCACCCCTTAGTGCCAATTCCACTGTTGGGTGCATACTCAGGTTCTTAGGGACCTATCTCATTTCCCCAGACGTGTCTGGGAGATTGGGAAACTATTGGAGGAGGGGAGAAGGGCGGTGATTTTGCTTCAGTTTCTCAATGTGTCTAAATATACTCTTGCTGCGGGCTGGTGAGACTCAGAAATGAGGGAAATTAGGGCTTCCAACGGTTTCAAGCCCTGCCCTATTGTGTGCAGGGAAGTTGGGGGGAGGGGGGAAAAGGGGAGGAAAAAGAGCATTCCTTCTGTATAATCTAGGGTGCCTTCAGGAGACTAAGTTAAATTAAGTTAATTAAAGCTGCATCTACACACATTTTAAGTCTGGCCTAATGTTTTTATTTTTGTTTTTGTTTTTTTGAGTTGGAATTTCACTCTGTCGCCCTGGATGGAATGCAGTGGCATGCTCATGGCCACCGCAGCCTCAACCTGCTGGGCTCAGGCTATCCTTCTGCCTCACTCTTACAAGTAACTGGAACTACAGGTGTGCACTACCACGCCTGGCTTATTTTTTTGATTTATTGTAGAGACGAGGTCTCACCATGTTGCCCAGGCTGGCCTCAAACCCTTGAGCTCAGGCAATCTTCTCACCTCGGCCTCCCAAAGTGCTGGGATTACAGGCTTGAGCCACAGTGCTCGGCTGGTCTAATGTTTTTTATGCAGGTAGTGAACTGTCACCTTATAGGATGTTTAAACAGATTGTTACCTATTCTTGTAACAAGTGGCCGAGTTTCAGGCAGTCACTGGCTGCCAACTATTCAAACCAGGTTTAAATAAAGCAAATGCCCAGCTGTAACCAATCCAGCTGTTTCTGTACCTCATTTCCATTTTCTGTATATCACTTTCGTTTTTCTGTCCATAAATGTAAACCAACCAAGTGGCAGCCCTAGAGTTACTCTGAACCTATTCAGGTTCTGGGCAATTCATGAGTCCTATGCCCGATTTAAACTCTGTTAAATTTAATTTGTCTAAGTGTTTCTTTTAACAGCTAGTTTTCTTTCCTCCATAGAAGCTCAGGTCCACTCCAAATCCCAGAGCCTTGAAGATGACTTAATTCTTACTCAGTTCCACAATTTTCCCTGTTTTCTGGTCTCTGGATGATTTGGGAGTGGACTAAAATGTTCTGGTTCCTTCCATGTCCTACTCCCAACTCACACCTCCACCCTATACGCTGCTGGTCTCAGATCAATGAGGAGCAAGGAATGGAGAAAAGAGGATGAAGGGGGCATGGAGTGGTATTCATCAACTGGGCTCTCATTCTTGTGGGATTCTTGCCAGTTTCTGTGTGGCCTCCAGGGAGAGTTCTAAGAAAAAGTGAAAGACAGAGCAAGAAGGAACAGAGAGGAGAGAGAGAGAGAGAGAGAGAGAAAGAGAGAGAGATCAAGTGTACATCAAATAACCAAATTGGGAATTTTCTATTTCAAAATTAATACTGTTTTAGAGATTTTTTTCCCCCTACAAATACGGCTAAGTTAGGTTATGAACCTCACTCACTTATAAATGAAAAAACTGAAATCCTGCTAGGTGAAGTCACTTTCCCAAGACCACAGAGCTAGGTAGACACAGAAGATAGAATGAAGCCTGTTTCTGACTCACGGCCTCTCATGGCACGGTCTTGGTCACTCAGGCTCAGGCATCTGAGTCATCTCTATGGATTCTACTTTCATAACAGCATCAGAGTTCATTCCCTCTTTTCCTTCCCCACTGCCATGACCTGCGCCAGCATTTTGTGACCTCTCACCTGGACTATTGGCAACAGCCTCCTATCTGGTCTTTAGCCAGGTCACTAGCACGCTAGTCTGTCCCAATCAACACTGCGAGATCAATCTAACCAAAGCACTGCTCTCATGGGAAACGTCCCAGTGAGAAACTTTAACGACTTCCTGTTTCCTAATTTATTAAGTGTTAGAAACTCTTTAGCACAGTATCCATGGCCTGCCAGTTTGTCAGCAGTGTGTGTATCTGCACTCCAACTCAAGTCATCATTGCTCTGAGAGTCCCTGCACACCCGTGCCTCTGCATCTGTGCCTTCGTTTGGAAACCCCAACTATGACCCCCCATCCCCAACTGCATGTCCTTCCATCTAAATGCTTCCAGCATCAGTTCTAAGGCTACCCCCACCCATGAAGCCCTCCTGGTACCTCCCACTCTGAAATTCTGTAGTTCTCTATCACATTTCTTTTATACAGTGGTTCTGTATTTTCATGTCTTATCTCCACCATTAGATTGAGCTCCTTGAGGCCAATGACCTGTGTCTTGTTCGTTTTTAAACCCCAGAGCTGGCCGGGCTCAGTGGCTCAGCCTGTAATCCCAGCACTTTGGGAGGCCAAGGCGAGTGGATTGCCTGAGCCTGCAGGTTCGAGCCCAGCCCAGGCAACTTGGCGAGGTGTTGTCTCTACAATAAATCAAAAATTAGCCGGGCGTGGTAGCACACGCCTGTAGTTCCAGCTACTTGGAAGGCTAAGGCAGAAGGATCGCCAGAGCCTAGCAGGTCAATGCTGGGGTGGCTGTGAGCGTGCCACTGCACTCCAGCCTGGGTGACAGAGTGAGACTCCAACTAAAAAACAAATAAACAAACAAAAAACTAAACAACAACAACAACAACAACAACAAAAACCAAAGCTTTGTACTGTAGAGACACACAGTAATTCTCAAGGAATTTTTTTTTTTAAAGAATAAATTCCTTCTATAAGAACAGGCCCCGTCCCAATGTAAATTATTAGTTTCAGTGTTTTCCTTAGATTGCAAAGTCTTTTACTTATATTGTACGATAGAAACTTAATATTTCTTTGACAATATCTTACATATTGTGCTCAGACCTCCCCTTCATAGCCCATGTAGTGATAAACACATGAGCCGCCAAGCTAGGTCAACTGAAGTAACTCAATAAAAAAATTTCACCAGTTCCCTTCCTCACTGTAGTTGCGAAATAAATATTGAAAGAAATAAGAGAATTCTCCAAAGGTCCCTGAAATGTTGATGAATACATATAACTTATTATTAGTTAATAGAGCTTATTAGATTCTTAATAAGTTCTCTGTACACACAGCACTAAGACCACACATAACCAGTCACACTGACCTACCCTTTACTGATAATTAAGCTCACATCAGAGATATGTTAACAAAATGTGTTTATTGTTCAAGGTTTTTAAAATCAAGGAGAAATAAAGCTGCAAATTTGTCACATATATTCAGACATGGATTCTGTTTTCATTTTTTATCTGATAAAAAATTTTTAAAGGCTTTCCATTTTTTTCTTTTCTGTTTTTTGGACATGTGTAGGGGTGAGAAATATATAAGGTGAAAGAGGGTAAGGGAGGAAGAAAGCAATGTGGAAGAGGTAATATCAGGGTTTATTATATAACTTTTTTCCTTAAATAATTGGATCATCAACTGGTTTTTCATTTTCTTTCTTTTTTATTTTGTGTGTGTGTGTGTGTGTGTGTGTGTGTACACTTTTATAGTAAAAGGATTTGAGTCCAGCTTTTAAATTGATAAAAGCTGCCAGTCCTGGCAGTGATAAAATATCTACTTAAGAAAGTCTTTTTTTGATGATGGCCCTTGTAAAGCCAGGACGATTTTCAAAATGGGTTTTGTTTTCACCTAGTTAGGTGTTACTATGTTATTTCTGATGATTCCTAAACTCTTAAGCGGGAAATGGCAACTGGTATACAGTTAAGACTCCTGGGTTGCATTCTGTCCCTTCCTGGAGAAGCCTGTCACCAAGTTGTGAGTGCTCACAGAGGGCATGGCTCAGTGACTGGGCATGCACATTTGCATTTGTTGTTGACAACTGTCAGCTTCGAGCTCCTTCTCCCCACAACCCTCGTCTAAATGGGGTTTGTAATCCTTCCCACCCACTCTCTTCACTCCCTGGGGCAAGAATGTTGACTCCTGCTCTCTGTCACCTGTCAGGATCCATCCTCCTGTCACTGGCTTATATGGACAAGTCGGCCTGCTGTCACGTGACCACAGGTTGCTAAAAACAGCTCCGGCATCCACTCTGAACACAGGAATGAAACAATGTCCTCCACCGAGCGAAACCTAAAGGACACTTGATCACACAATCCTTGGAATTATTTCCAGGAAACACTTAGAGAAGCCATTGGGAGCACCTTTTCCCCGGCAGTGGACTCGGGCACGGAGAGGAGATGAGCGCATCTCTGAATTACAAGTCTTTTTCCAAAGAGCAGCAGACAATGGATAACTTGGAGAAGCAACTCATCTGTCCCATATGCTTAGAGATGTTCACGAAACCCGTGGTCATTCTCCCTTGCCAGCATAACTTGTGTCGGAAATGTGCCAGTGATATTTTCCAGGTAAGTTTGTTTGGAATTTAGGGGTTGGAAAAGATATCCTCCTCTAGAAGTCAAGTGCTTAATTGACACTGAGGTGAAATCCTTTGGAAAACTTCATAAGGTCACATTTATTTTAAAGAAAAACAAATTTCTTTTAATGATTTGCTTTGTGTTTGCTATCAACTTTCTCTTTACTCCCAAATCTAGTTTTATTTTACTACTAAAAATCATATTAAAAAACAAACCAAACCGGCCTGGCACAGTGGCTCAGCCTGTAATCCCAGCACTTTGGGAGGCCAAGGCAAGAGGATTGTCTGAGCCCAAGGGTTCGAGACCGGCCTGGGCAACTTGGTGAGACCTCATCTCTACAATAAATCACAAAAAATCTAGCCGGGCATGGTGGTGTGCATCTGTAGTTCCAGCTACTCAGAAGGCTGAGGCAGAAGGATCGCCTAAGCCCAGTAGGTCGAGGCTGTGGTGGCTGTGAGCGTGCCACTGCACGCCAGTCTGGGCAGTAAGAGTGAGACTCCAACTTAAAAAAAAAAAATTAAGAACAAACAAACAAACAAAAAACTACTGAATCTGTTTCAAAGTTGTAAATGAATTAGTGCCTTAGACATTAGTATGGAGTTTCTGGCTGAAACCTTTGGTTACAAAAACTCTAGACAGAAAAGCACCTTATACTGACAATAGTTCCTTGCAGATGACTGTGGATAAGGACTGGTCCTACATTTCAGGACCACTTTCTGAGAAGGCCTTTCTGAGGAATTATCTCGTAGCAAGCACAAAATAGAAGTTCATGCTGTTGATATTAACAGAGAGTGAAAGAAGTCTCTGAGAAGCTACCTGTGGCATTACTCAATTCCTTTTTTTCTTGCTTGGCAAGAACAGGCCTCTAATCCGTATTTGCCCACAAGAGGAGGCACCACGGTGGCTTCGGGGGGCCGATTCCGCTGCCCATCCTGTAGGCACGAAGTGGTTTTGGACAGACATGGAGTATATGGTCTTCAGAGGAACCTGCTGGTGGAAAATATCATTGACATCTACAAGCAGGAGTCCACGAGGTAACGTTTTCCGCGTGTCAAGCCCATCTGAAGCTTGTTTTTGTTTGTTGGTTGGTTGGTTTTATCGGGTTGCTACACTGAATGCTTATTTACCAATCACAGACTAATTGTTTTATAGGAAAATGTTTTTCCAAGTCAGTCCTTCCCTATGGGACTGAGAGTTACTCATGGGAGAAGAGAAGGAAGCTGATGCCAGTGATTTTGTATCAATTTAAGAATGAAGTGACTCATTAACACTAATCTATCCCAGATGGTAATGTTGAAAGAAGCATAATGCTGTCTCCCAACACCTTAAAGTATTACAAACACTTTAGACATTTTTGCACTTCATAGGTTGTTTGTAGCTCTAGATCCTATAAGGCAGAAAAATTCAAGTACTGTACAAAAGTTAATAGGAGATTAACAGAAATGGCATCTTCCAAAATAGCCCAGTTCCTCGCTTAAAGAGTCTTGCCTTCAAATCACCTAGGTCATAGTAACAACAAAATCCTCTGAGAGTTTGTCACCATATTGACTCGACGGGAAGTTGTGAAACGAGGCATAGTCCTGGCCATTAGGGACTTGAGGTTCAGCGACATGAGAGAGAAAAAAAGATGGTGTTCAAGTTATGTGTCTCTATTCCTTAGGCAGTATCTTCTGCACGCTCTTAGCATTCACTTGTTAACTTATTGATCTGCACTATATAAAAAATAAAAAGATCCAGGCATGGTGACTCATGACTGTAATCCCAGCACTTTGGGTGGCCAAGGTAGGAGGATCACTTAAGGCCAGGGGTTCGAAGAAGAGAAGGAGGAAGAGAAGAGGAAGAGGAAGAAGAAGGAGGAGGAGGAGGAGGAAAATAAAACTTATTCTCACATTAGTGGGAGAAGAAGTTGATTTAAATAAATAAGTGCATAGGCTTTTTATTTGTCAAACCACATTGGCTATAGAATTCCTTTCCTAGAGACAACGCTGCGGGAGCTTATTCCTAGAAGGCACGGTGTGAAGATCCCTTTTTCAATTGTGCACAGGTCAGTCCAGTCCACAGAGCTTGATAGCAATATTGAGGCCATTTCTAGATGGCCTCATTGTGATGCTGTTAGGGGACATATATTTATGGAACATCTGCAGGGCTCTAAGAGGCTTTCGCTCTTGGAAGGAAAGCTGTTCTATAAATCTAACATAATTATTGTAATTATTATGGCTATTAGTTTCTGCTTAAAATCCAAAACTAAATTAGATAGTACCAGGATATAGAAGGGTTTGGGGAAGAAGAAGAATTGCTGATGACACATTGCAGAGATTGCAGCCGGCTGTTCCTCCTTGCTTCCAAAGTCTCTTGACAAGAAGAAAAGTGCTGTTGTTATTGCTTTACTTTCCAGATCTAATCTCATTGTGTTTCATGACTTTAAGATACAAACACACACACACTGTCTCTTAAAAGCCATCACCAGCCAATGGATAACCAACCAATTATTAAAGGAGTTTATATAACAACTGTTCCAGTGTTAGTACAGTGCCTTGCACAAAACAGTCCCTCTGCAAGTGCCAGCTGATTAAGCACAATTGCAAATATTCTTACATGTTCTATTTATTGCAATAATTTTCTGTCTTGCTACTTGCCACAGTGGGAACTTGAAAAGTGAAAAAATAGCAATTTGAAATCCAGAGAAGAGTGATGTTAAAACTTACAGCATTAGTACAGCTACAAGGCACATCTTTACCTTCACTATGAAGTCTGCTCGGTGCAGCTGCCAAAAATAGCACCCAGGGGCTGGGAAGCAAACTGCATAAAAGCAAAGAACCAAATTTCCAACAATAAAGCTCATAGCTCAGTGGACTAGGGGTGTTTATGTGATTTTTAATTTCTTTTTATGTTGTTGTTTCTTGAACTTGAGATTTGCCTTTGATACATTTTTACTTGGTGGCAAAACCGTAAGTTGCCCAGAGCACTCAGCCACATGTCTGGGCATAAATCCAGTTGTTTCCTGGAGACTGACAGCCTTGCCAGACCAGAACCCTGAGCCTCAGGGTACATTAAACGACCCCACTATGACCTTGAATATGCAGAGTGAGAGGAGGCCAGCTCTGGCCATTGGAGATGGTGGTGAAAAGGGGAAGGGGTGTCAGTAATCGACAGTGAGGTACTGGTCAATTCTGACCTCCTGCAGAAAGGCTGGAGACTGTAGGTCTCCACAAAACCTGGCCTTCTTATCTAGAATTCAGCATGGTGCTGAACTAGCAACAGTGGGAGGATGGGGAATGGCAAGAGAAGGCACCGTTTTGACTAATAAGAGAAATAATTAACTTTAAAAAATAATAAGCAAAACTACTGTGCGCTATATGCCAGGTACTATTCAGGGTGCTTTACACATGAATCATGTGCACGTCTTTAATTCTCACAACAATATTGTGAAGTAGTGATTGTTATTAGTATCACTAATGCCCTATTACAGGTTTTTAATGTTTTAAAGTAACTAACATACATAATTTTTAAAAGTCGGTATTACAAGGCCTCTGATGAAGGGTGTGGTAGTCCCCACCTTACTTTCTCTTCACCCCTAAGTCTCACTCCTTAGAGTCAATTACTTTTAATTTTTTTTTTTTAGCTGTTTTCTGCTACTTCTCACCAATGACATGTATACATTATTGGGATGATCCTATTCCTTGATTTTTCCATTTTATTTACTTACTTATTTTGAGCCAGGGTCTCGCTCTGTCCGTCAGACAAGTGCAGTGGCACAATCATAGCTCACCACAGTCTCCAACTCCTGGGCTCAAGCAATCCTTCCACTTCAGCCACCTGAGTAGCTAGAACTCCAGGTGCACACCATCACACCAGACTAATTTTTAAACTGTTTTGTAGAGTAAGGCTGCCTAGGCTGGTCTTGAACTCCTGGGCTCAAGCAACCCTCCCGCCTCCACCTCCCAAAGTGCTGGGATTATAGGCATGAGCCACCGTGTCAGGCTGATTTTTCAGTTTTGGATATATTGGCTTCCACTGTAAAGGATTGGGATTGAGTTCTGGCATGGCTGGGCTTTACCCTCAGTTTGGAAATTCCCTTACTCTCCCCTGGGTTGAACCCCTTGCTTCCTGGATCCCAGGTCTCTCTCCTTGTTGGTTTACTTTCTTGTTTTTATAGAGCACATCCTCTAGTAATCTTCCAAAATGTATACAAAGTCCTTCTTTTTTCTGCCTGCCTACCCCCCTCCCCACACACGCTTCTGCCTCCAGGATACCTGGTTCCTGCAGTTCCAGAGCCTTTCTAGGGCTCCATAGTTCCACTCAGCTTGCTTCGTGTAGGTTTCTCCCTTGCAGCTCCAGTCAGCTTGCTTCTTGTAGGTTTCTCTCCTGCAGGCACTCAGCAGAGCTAAAATGCAATTCAAGTAGGTCACTTCTTTTTATCCGGATGTCGCTAATTTCCAACATTTGGCTGACATCTCTCATCTCTGTCATTTTGCTCACTTTTTGTCCTTTCTGATGGATACCCTTTTATTTCCTTGCTCTCGTTTTACTGAGATTTCAGCAGGAAACATAAATAAACAAATAAATAAATGCCTGTGTTCATTCTTACTAAAACCCTTGGTCCAGTTTTAAAATACTAGTAAACGCCGGGCTCAGTGGCTCAGCCTGTAATCCTGTGCCTTGGGAGGCTGAGGTGAGTGGATTACCCGAGCCCGCGGGTTCGAGACCCGCTTGGGCAACTTGGTGAGACCTCATCTCTACAATAAAACAAAAAATTAGCCGGGTGTGGTAGCGCGCGCCTATAGTTCCAGCTACTTGGGAGGCTGAGGCGGAAGGATCGCCGGAGCCCAGCAGGTCGAGGCTGCGGTGGCCAGGAGCGGCCACTGCACTCCAGTCTGGGCAACAGAGTGAGGCTCCAACTCAAAAAAATAAAAAATAAAAAAAATAAACTACGAGTAAACACTGAGACTGAAGAAGGTTAAATAACTTGCCTACAACCACCACATGGAGAAGCTGAGTTGGGATGAAACTTTAAGATTAGTTTGACTACCAAGGTACACAAAGACCAGTGGCCCACTCCTCTGCAAACTCTAGGATGGTCCCAGAAACCTCAGAGACCAGGGAGAGTAGAGTACAGTCTCCTCAGTCCAGCATGCGCTGAATGGCTAGAGGCCACGGCCAACATTTGGCACTGAGCCCTGACCACAACTCTGAGCTTGGCTACTCTCATCTCATAAACATGTCATTTACATCTTTATTTGACATGCCATATTTGTCCCAAGTCTGTTTTATGTTTGAAGATGAGTTTTTCTTATACACTCACTTATAAGTAGATGGTGCCTCTGGGCTTGTGTTAGAATCTAAATTAGAAAAGCCCAGCCGGGCATGGTGGCTCAGCCTGTAATCCCGCGCCTTTGGGAGGCTGAGGTGAGTGGATTGCCTGAGCCCGCGGGTTCGAGATCCGCCTGGGCAAGCGAGACCTCATCTCTACAATAAATCAAAAAATCAGCCGGGCGTGGTAGCGCGCGCCTGTAGTTCCAGCTACTTGGAAGGC
>CAUYQG010149654.1:0-18315 GCA_963574415.1 Tarsius wallacei | reverse complement strand
AGTTGAAAGAGGGAAGGAGGGAGGGAAGGAGGGAGGAAGAGAAAGAGAGGGAGAGAGACTCAGAAATGAAAAAGGAGACATTACAGTTGATATAACAGAAATCCAAAGGGCCATAAAAGACTACTCTGAACAATTATATGCTGACAAATTGAATAACCAAGAAGAAATAAATGCATTTCTTGATATATACGAGCTACCAAGACTGAAATATGAAGAAATAGAAAATCTTAACAGAACAGTAATGAGTAAAGCAATACAATTAGTAATAAAGATACTCTCATCATAGGAAAGTCTAGCACCTGATGTCACTGATTTCCATAAAACATTCAAAGAAAAATGAACACCAATTCTTCTCAAAGTCTTCCAAAAAATTGAAGAAGGAATACTTTCAAACTCATTTTACAAGGCCAATAATACCTTGTTATAAAAGCCAAAATCATTACATAAAAGAAATTTTTTTTTGCCAATATCCCAGATAAACATAGATGCAAAAGTTCTCAACAAAATACTTGCAAACTGAATTAAACAACACATTAACAAATCATTCAAAGTGATCAAGTTGGATTTATCACAGGAATGCAAGGATGTACTAATAAGTGTGACATTAACAGAATGAAGGACAAAAAATATGATCCTTTCAATAGATGAAGAAAAAGCATTTGACAAAATTCAGTATCTGTTCATGATAAAAACTTACAACAAATTAGACACAAAATGAATGTACTATACTTCAATATAATAAAGGCCATGGCAAAACCACAGCTAACATTATACTCAATGGTAAAAAATTGAAAACTTTTTGTTTAAAATCTGAAACAAGACAAGAATGATCACTCTTACCACTTCTAAATTCAGTATAATACTGGAAGTCCTGGTCTGAGAAATTAGTGAAGAGAAAGAAGTAAAATGCCTTCTAATTATAAAGGAAGAAGTTAAATTCCTCCTGTTTACAGATGATGTGAAACTAAAAAACGATTGGAACTAATAAACAAATCAGTAAAATTACAGGATACAAGATCAACACAAAAATATCAGAAGAATTTTTGTATGCTAGTAGTGAATAATCTGAACAAAAATCAAGAAAATAATCCCATTTACATCAGTTACAAAAAATAAAATACTTATTGATAGATTTAACCAAGGAAGTGAAAGATCTCTCCACTGAAAACTATAAAGCATTGAAAAAAGAAATCGAAGAAGACACCCATAAATGAAAAAGAAGTCTCATGTTTCTGTATTGGAAGAATAAATATTATTAAAATGCCCATACTACAGAACAATCTACAGATTCAGTATAATCCTTATGAAAATACCAATTACAATCTTCACAAAATAGAAAAAATATTCTATTCAAAATATACCACAGAGTGCTATTAACCAAAACATCATGATATTGGCATAAAAACAGATATATAGAACAATGGAACAGAATAGAGAACCCAGAAATAAATCTTTGCATTTACACCCAACTTACTTTCAACAGAGGAGCCAAGAATATACAACGGTGAAAGGACATCTACAAATGGTGTTGGGAAAAAAATATCCACATACAGAAGAATGAAATGAGACCCTATTTCACAATGTATACAAAAAACAACTAGAATGTATTAAAAACTTGTATATAAAACTCAAACTATGAAATTAAAATAAAACCTAAGAGAAAAGCTCTATGATATTGGTTTTGGCAATGACTTTTTAGATATGACCCTAAAAGTACTGACAATAAAAACAGACAAATGGGCTTATATCAGACTAAGATGTTTCTACACAGTAAAGGAAACAATCAACAGAATAAAGAAACAATATATAGAATGAGATAAAATATTTGCAAACAGTACATCTGATAAGGGATTAATATCCAAAATATATAAAGACCTCAAACAACCCAATAGCAAGAAATCAAGACTTAAAAAATTGGCAAAGAACCTGAAAAGATATTTCTCTAAAGAAGACATATAAATGGCCAATAGGAATATGAAATAATGATCAATATTACCAATTAACAGGGAATGCAAATTATAACCACAATGATATATCACTTTGCATCTGTTAGATTGGCTATTATTAAAAATTAAAAGATAAAGAGTTGGTGATGATGTGGAGAAAAGGGAATCTTGCACACTGTTGGTGGGAACATAAATTAGTACAGTCATTATGGAAAATAATACGGAGGTTTCTCAAAAAATTAAAAACAGAACTACCATATGATCCAGTAATCCCACTACTAGATATATATGCAAAGGAAATGAAGTCAGTATATCAAAAAGACAGCTGCCCTCCCATGTTTATCGCAGCATTATTCACAGTAGCCAAAATATGGAATCAATCTAAGTGTCTATCAGTGGATGAATGGATAAAGAAAACATGGTATATATACTCAATGGAATACTATTCAGCTATAAAAAAATGAAATCCTATCATTTGTGACAACATGAATAAAACTGGAGGACATTATGTTAAGTGAAATAACCCAGGCACAGAATGACAAGTATAGCATAATTTCACTTTTATGTGGAATCTGAAAAAGTCTTATAGAAGTGGATAGTAGAATGGGATAAACATGGTTAAGGTGGTTGTGGGGAGATGGCATCTGGGGAGACATTGGTCCAAGAATATCAAATTTCAGTTAGACAGGTGGAAGAAGTTTAAGAGCTTTATTGTACAACATGGTGTTTTGAAGTATATACACATTGTGGAATGACTAAATCTGGCTAACTATCATATGCATAAACTCCCATAGTTATCATTTTTGTGGCAAGAACACCTTATATTATACATTTTCAAGAATAAAATACAGGTCTATTACTAACAAAAGCCACCATGTTGTATAATGGTATAATTTGATCTATAAATGTAAAAATAAAATTGAAAAAATGTCTCTAGTTGGACTTAGTACTATGTTCTTCCAAATAACTTACATGCAAGTTTTTAAAAAAAATAACAACAAAGACAAGTTTAAAAACTGCAAAAGATTTTAAAATGTTGACAAAGGAATGACAAAAAAGCAGACTTGCAGTATTGGGAAAGTAAATCTTAACTATTGTCTATAAATAATTTTTAAAAGGAATAATTTCACAAATTAAAATTCAAAATAAACACAGCACAACCCATAAGGCTTAATATACTTGAGAAAAACAGATACTGAAGAAAATTAAAAAAAAAAAGACCTACATTAAATACAAGATACAGTTTTTTAACAAACTGAATTTTCATTTTTAAAGTTGTTTGAAGACAAGAAGGATATTCCATTTCCAAGAATATTCTACTTTATATTGGCATACTAGCATTCCATTAATAAAAAATTAAATGTAAATTTATGGTTTATTAAGAGTTGTGTTGCTTTCTTTCCAATGGATAGGGTGGTTTTCAACTATTTATTTTTACTCAAGTAATAATGCAGAATACTCACATGGAATTTTATGCAACTCATTCATAAACTTCTCCTTCAGTTTAGAAAAGGCATCTTCCTTTCCTTCTCCAGGGCTGGCTGGCTCTGTGGCATTATGTGGTAAAACAGTCGCAACGGTGGTGACTGGCGGTGCTGCCAGGGCCTCGTGATGACTCTCGCTCACCATTTTAGGTTCAGGCGACGCTGTGAGGAGAAGGGAGGCAAAGATTGAACAATTTAAAATGACTTAACTGCTGCCACATCAAAGGTATACCAGAGACAAAAACACATCATAGGTGGCATCTGCTCACTGGGTAAATAGTCTTGTCATTAGCATATTACTTTGTGTTGGTTCATGAAATATTTATGAAACCACAGTGAGTGGAGAGTTCTTTCCCAGAAGGTGAGACCAGTCATGGTTACTGAACCACATTCTCTCCCAACAATACTATGTAAACTGTGAAATCTATTTGTTATTTGTACAGCCAGTTATTTGCTGTGTAGATTTAACTTCTAACCCTTATCTCATTGAGATGTGTATGAAGCAGTTGTTGACAACATACATTATCCATGCTCTTAACATTTTGTAAAAGGAAAAAAAAAGAGATAAAATATTTTATTGGCTATGTTGATAAATGATAGCATACATTCACAATGTTAGTAACTTTTAAACTTGTTATAAGCAATTCTATGATTATACTGACACTCTAAGACGTTATGGATGTATTACAAAAATTGGTTCTTGAATCTTATTTATTGATGGCAAGTTTTCCTTCCAGTCATTCTTTTGACATTTACTGTAAACAATATTCTGATCAATAATTCACTTGTCTTGCTGGGTAATTTTTTAAAATCACTGTAAATGTGGCATGATTGACTATATATTATCAAGGCACTGATGATGAAACATGATTTGTCTGTTTAATTATTTTAATTTATTTTCTCGATATTATTAAATTATTTTATTAAATTAATGTATTGCATTATTTTACATATTTGTTTACCTCCAAAGTACTCAAACATAATCCTTAAGGTAGTCAATAAAAACATCTTAGCCATGAATTCAGAAGACATCAGTTCTTGTCCTTTTTACTAGCTAAATAACTTTTGACAACGCATTTGACCACTTAATTTATATATCTTCTGAAATATGAAGAAATGAAGCCTGCCCTTCCTAGATTTGTCTTAGTGCATGTGAAGGTACAAATATAAGAAAGGTATTCTAAGGGGGTAGAAATTAACTCATATTCTTCAACCGAAAAATATTCTACAGTTTATCATTTTATCACCTGCCTCAAGATTTTCGATTTTTTAATGAGACAGTGGACATGATTTTGGGCAGAAATAGATAAATGGAAACAGGCCTGGACAGGAGATTAACTTCATAGTCTCAACAGGAGAGTTGGTGAACCTATAAAGACCTTTGGATTTGCAGAGAAGTGGAGATAGCCAGCAAATAATTTTTAAAAATATTAAATTTTCACATTTGTGAATTAATTATGCATACTGACAAATGTAGTGAAAGTACAATTAAAAATAGAATAATATCAGAAGCATGAATTGCTATTAAAATCTTAATAAAAATCCAGATATTTTGGAACTCCTGGAAGGAGATCATAACTGAGACTAATATATATATATATATAAATGAAATCAATTTTTATTTTATAATTGATTAGTTCTCATTTTTAAGTTTTTGATTTTCTACAGGTAGCTACTAATATAACCCTAAGTGGTAGAATCAGATAGTGGTTCAGATCTTTTTTGTTCTTCAGTTTACTCATTGCAAAATGAAGATAATCAGACCAAATATAAGGTTTTTTATGAGCATGAAATGAGATAATTCATGCAAAGTTAGCATAGTGCCTGCCACATGTTTGTTCCATTGATCCATTGGTCAATTGATTGATCCATTCATCTATCTATAATAGCATTTGGCAGCCCAGAATTTTCCAGAATGTAAAAACTTGTTTTTTTTTTTTTTTCAACTCAAGGTCATTTCCCAGAATCTTTTTCTGATTTTCTAATTTTGCTTAACTTAGAAGGCTGTCTCCCATAGAACTTTGAAGTACTGCTTACATCACTGGCATAAATTGAGTGAAACTATGATATTGATGATTTCATAACTTTTGTATTTCTTTGAGGCAGCCAGACTAAAATTATATACATACACACATAAAAAGTGTCCTTTTGTACATATTTTAAAAATACATTTGTTTTTCTGCTGTAAATATCACCAGATATGATAGATGTTATTACTTATCTCTATAGGATAGTTGAGAATATTTGAAGAATTATGGTTTACTGAGGAATTTAAAAAAAAAGATTGAGTTAAATAAAAATAGCTAAACACAATAGTGTCATTGTAAGAAGATATTATCTAACTGTGTTTTTGCTTAATTTTTGCCTAATTCTGGAGGGAGATATTTTTGCTGGTCTTTCAGGCTGACATTCAGCTGCTGTGTCCAAGTGGCTACACAGTTGTTTCTAGCTGTTGTGTGTACTGGTAAATAGGTCCTCCTTTGCTACTTGAGTTAAATATTTTTCATATTATTCTAGCATATTACGGAATGTAAAATATTTATACATATAATTTTATGATATGAGAGACTATAGGAACATTAAGACTTTTACTAAAAAAGGTCAATATTTAAAACATGTTTTTTTGAAAGCAAAGAATGTTTCTATACTTTTCAAAAACAAACCTTTTAGGACTTAAGTTATCTTTGGAAGGTGTTCATCAAAAAAGTAAAAGCTATAAGCTGTTATCTCTTATTAGCCAATGATATTATCCCTACTATTTTTGGCCATTTTTTTTTTTAAGATCAAGAAAAGATTGTGAGAAATATAGAGGAGGTTCTTTTTACTTAGTGCATACCACTATGAATTAAAAAAAATCTTTAATAAAATAAAACAATATAATGAGTAATTTAGGATCTAAATACTAACAAAGACTGATTGCTTAACATTTAATTTTTATTTTTTTATATCTTAAGATATAATATTGTTTGTAAATAGCAAAACTGAGAATAGTTACTTAGTTCTTCAAAATTTGTATTTATGGAAACAAAGTACTTACCAAGGAGCATAATTTTGTGGTGAGAAAAAAAGGCTGATTATTCAGTTCTGGCTAATGTGATGACTTTATACTCTTTTATGTACTTTAGTGCATGTAGCATTGTTTCCTTGCTTATTCAGAAAAAAAAAAAACTATATGCCACTCAAGTCTTTAAAAAATAACAGCTAACAGTTATTGAGCACTGCTCAGTGGTTTAGACATATTAAGGCTTATGAGTATAGTATGATGTTCTCACACTATTCCCATGAGATATAGGTATAATCATCACACATTTTATAGGTAAGAAAACTAAGGCATAGGGAGAGTATGCAATTGGCTCAAAATCATCAAAATCATATACTAGTAAATAGTGGAGTTGAGATTTGAACCTAGGTGTCTTAGTCACTATAATATTAAGAGACTTGCAAACGATGAGACAAATATCTAATCAAAAATTGTGGAGGGGGGTAAAGGAGTTTAAATACAGCCCATAATAGGAAATTATTTGACATTGTGATCCAGTGTACACATGCTCTCTGCCTATACGTAATATACTGAACAAAAGTTTCACAACAAAACACTTGCCCTTACCATGTGTGAAATACTCTGGCATATTCAATGCTACTCTTTTCTTTTACTAAAACAGTTCTAGTTGTACCCCAAAGTTGCATATGTTAGTTTCACAATCTACTAATGACTTCAGACTTGTAGTTTGAAAAACTACTATAAGGGACTTGTTAAGATAAAGTAACACTAAGTGGTGCTAATAATCACCAAAGATGCCATTTATTAGACACCAACTATATGGCAAAATAACTGTCATTGCTATTTAAGTACAATATCCTCCATTCCCATTACAACCCTGAAAAGTAGCCCAATCTTTTTTTTTTTAATAATGATGTCGGTTGCAATTCAGGGTTAGGTATACAAACGTTGATTATGAAGGTACCCTTGTTGATGAGGCTGTGCCCCTCCCTCCCCTTGCAGTTTCCCTCAACTGCCAATTCCACCCCTCCTCCCCTGACAGTTTCCCAATACTGCCAATCCCTTTCTTATAGTATTATAATTGTACAAGGTCCGCTTATGAGTGAGAACATATGGTAGTCTGTTCTTTGTTTCTGTGATAGATCACTGAGTATGATTGACTCTAATTTCATCCAAGTTGCTGCAAAGTCCATATGTTTGTCCTTCTTTATGGTTGCATGATATTCCATTGTGTGTATGTACCACATTTTTAAAAATCCAATTCAGCTTCAGTGGGCAACATGGTTGGTTCCATGTTTTTGTTATTGTGAATAGAGCTGCAACAAACATACGCGTGCAAGTATCTTTTTTGTAGAATGATTTGAGTTCTTCTGGGTATATTCCCAATAGGGGAATTGCTGGGTCATATGGAAGGTCAATTTCTAGTTCTTTCAGAAATCAGCACACTGTCTTCCAAAGAGGTTTCACCAGTTTGCATTCCCACTAGCAGTGTAGAAGCATTCCGTTATCTCCGCATCCTCACCAGCATCTGTTGTTGTTTGTTAAATTAATGATAGCCATTCTTACTGGAGTTAGGTGGTATCTCAATGTGGTTTTGATTTACATCTCTCTGACGATGAGTGAGGCTGAGCACTTTCTCATGTGTCTGTTGGTTGCCCATATATCTTCTTTTGAGAAGAGTCTATTCACGTCTTTTGCCCACTTTTTAATGAGGCTGTTTGGTTTTTTTCCTTTTGGTACGTTTGGGTTCCTTGTAGATTCTAGACGTTATGCCTTTGTCAGGTATACAGCTGGCAAATATTTTTTCCCATTCTGTGGACTGTCTCCCTTCTCTCTTGATGGTTTCTTTTATTTTGCAGAAGCTCGTCAGTTTGATGAGGTCCCACTTCTCTATTTTATTTCTTATGGTGTGGGCACTTAGGATTTTAATCAGGAATTGGTTGCTCATTCCGATTTCCATATGGATGTCTCCTGCATTTTCTAAGATTCTTATAGTTTGAGGTTTTATGTTTAGGTTTTTGATCCATTTAGAGTTAATTTTTGTGTAGGGGTCCTGTTTCAATCTTCTGCACGTGATCAGCCAGTTTTCCCAGCACCATTTACTGAATAGGTTCTCCTCTCCCCCATGGTTGTTTTTGAAGGCTTTGAGAAATGGAGGCTTTGCTTCACAGAATCTCTATCCTGTTCAAATCTCACTTTCAAAAATAAAAATATTTCTTTCATGTAGAGTGTTGAATAATAAATGAGATAATGTGTGTTAAGCACTTAACATACTGGGCCACCACAAGTAGGACCTTAGAAACGTGTTGTTTTGAGAAGATCAGTACATGTAATGAACTTCCCATTGACTCTGATTTCAAAGAGCCTTTTTGAAAAACTCATTGTCAAGTTCTTTCTTTTTTAAAGCAACTACTGTGATCGTCCCTCATTGGAACTATAATCCTCCTATTAATAGTTAAGGGACAATGATGATTATTGCCACCTCACTGCCACTATCCATTCTCCTTCTTTTAGTTAGAGAGCCCCCTAAAATGTTTTTGTGCACATAATTTAGTAAAAGGCTGTGTCTCCCAGCCTCCAGTGTGATTAGGCGTGATCATGTGACTACATTCTTGCCAGTGAGATGTGAGCATAATAATGCATACAGCTTCCTGGTCCTACCCTTAAAAGCAAGCTGTTCAGTCTATACTTCCTCTTTTTACCTTTTAATAGTCTGAGAAAAGTGCAATGGTGTTCACCCATGCTTAACCATGAAATGAGAGCTCATCTTAAAGGAAGGTGCGACAAGATAGAAGAATGACTCATGGAGCAGAGAAATCTGTACCTCTGGATCCTACCAAATCAGGTTTATTTAAGAGAAAAATAAGTGCATACCCTGTTTGAGTCAGTAACCTGTGATTCAGATAGATGATATAGAGATACATAGATACACAGATAGACATATGGACAAATATATATATATATATATATATATATATATAGCCATAGACATATGGACAAATATATATATATATATAGCCATAGACTGTATTCCCCCAAAATTCATATGTTGAAATCCTAACCCCCAAAGTAAAGATATCAAGGAGATGGAACCTTTGGAAGGTGATTCGTTTTTGAGGGCACAGCCCTCCAAATAGGATTAGTGCCCTTATAAAAGGGATCTCTGAGAGCTACCTTGCCCCTTCTACCATATGAAGACACAGGGAAAAGATGGCCATCTATGAACCAGGAAGTGGGTACTCACCAGCACCAAATCTGCTGGCACCTTGATCTTGGACTTTGCAGCCTTTAAAACTGTCAGAAGTAAATGTCTATTGTTTGTAAGCCACCCAATTTATAGTATTTTTCATAGCAGCCCTAATGGACAAAAACCTATATATCATTGTGTAGATATATGCATACATACAGATTTATATACAGGTATAGAGATTAGAAATGAGATAGAGCTGGAGATTAGATAGAGATGGAGATGAAGATGGAGATAGAAACAGAGATAGGGAGAGAGAGATAGAGGTAGAGGACAGAGAGAGAATGCGAATGAGAGAATGACATTAGAGAGGGCTGGAAGCCAGCATAAATGCTTGGGTACCACTCAAAATTTAAGTTGTATTAGCTACAAGATTTAAAACAGGTGGCAAATAATAATATTGTACAGAAAGTTTCCTTTAGATATGTTTAAACTATTTTCCTCTATTCCAAGGGCTCTACCTGCCAGAACTGTGTCTGATTTGGAAAGACAAATCAAATAATCAATTATTCAGGGAGGATGAATAAACTCAAGTCTCTAAGTCTCATTTGAAAACAAAACTTGGTACTCCAACATTTCCCTTTATCCTGTTCTCTGTGGCCTCCAAAGAAATAAAGTTTGGGATTTTCTCAAAGCTACAAGGTATCTGTGATTCATCTCTTGAGGATGTCTGATGTTTCAGTGGATAGGACGATGCCAGGAAGATGTTTTCAGGGGTGGAGGAGGAGGAAATCTGAGTAATGACAAAGTAGCAGACCCTAAAGAGAAGTCTCAAATAGAGATATCCTACAAGCATTACTTAATCTTCACTGCATCCCTGCAAGTTGTTTTTTTAAATTTTCATTCTTAAAAATAGGGAAACTAAAGCACAGAGATTCTAAAAGTACAAATGTTACAAGAGTATTTGTTCAAAATCATACAGATAACAGTCATCAGATTCAGAATTCAAACCAGGTCTACCTAGCTTCAAAGACTCCTGGCTTCAAAGATTCATCTAAGTTAACTTTACTTGATTGTAAAAATATTTAAAATAATGTCTGTTTCCTAGGGATACTATGAGAATAAAGCTTGATACTAATACATGTCAAACCACAGTCCAGTAAAAAATATAGTAAGTGCTTCATAAATAGTACCTATCATGACTATTGCTATTACTTTTATGATTACAATAATACACCATGATAATAATATATCATAAATTTTGTCAGATGTACAGAGATGGCCGATAATAAAAAACATAGATTTTAAATCATATACTAGATCTGGTGCCTCAGAGACTCTTTCAGCATTATGTCTATGAAGGCAAACGTATGCTGTAAAGAAGTTCTGCCCTGTGTGTCTCCTATTTCTTTCCCATGAAGCACAGAAACAAATGGAGGTAAATCTAGCTTTTTGTTAAAGGATGTATGTAGATCTATATCAGGGCCACCCAGGGAGTCCATACACAGTCCTCTCATTTAGAAGATGTACTAACAGAAAAGGTATCCATATAATGATCATTTCTCTTACCAGCCATTTAATGAGATAAAGCACAGTCATCGATGAAAGATAAATAATAAATACTAAAAAGACAAAAAAGCTAAAAGAAATGAAAATATGCTTGAAACAATAAAGCCTAAAATTTTAAAAATGTTTTTATTTTCAGAATAAAAAGAAGTCTAATGTAAACAAAGAAAACGTGATAAAACTAATAAAAACTAAGAAAATGATATTAGTGATATAAGGTATTATAGCCAAGCCACATAAAACTAAAAAATTAAGATAAAGAGGGTCCTAGAACATTTTTTAAGAATTATTTTTACAGATTTAAGGGGGATTTCCTACATTTGTATATTGTGTAGTACTGGAGTCTGGACTTTCAGTGTATCCATCTCCTGATTAGTGAACATTGTATCCAACAGATGATTTTTCAGTCATTATCCCCCACTCACCCTCCCATCTTTTGTAGTTTCTAGTGTCTATTATTTCACTGTGTATATTCGTGTGCACTCATTGTTTAGCTCCCACTTATAAGTGAGAAAATGTGGCATTTGACTTCCCAGAAACACTTTAAAAATACAACAAACTGGGGAAAATAATTGAAAATATAAAATCAGCCAGTTAAGATATTATGATGAATGACAGTAAAGGTCAAAGGAATTTGTTGGAATGAGGTGGCCTCTAAGACCCAAAGCATCGTCCTTCACATGGAATTGAGTTGGGCTCTTCAAGCTAAAGTACGTGGCTGCTGAACTCTAGATGGCGCCACCCACTTTCTCACGTCAACATTCTAGTAACTGACCTTGACTCCTCATCTTTCATCTCCCCACATTCAATTCGTCAGTAAACCCTATCGATTCATCTGCAGTGTTTATTTTGAACGCGACCCTTTCTTATTACCTCTGCTGCTAACAGCCTCGTTCAAGGGTCCAACATCTCCTTGGTTTTATTCTTGCTTGCCTCCAATCTCTTCTCCATGCGGGTGCCCTAATGATCTTTTGCAAACATATACATGATCACTTCACTCACCTTTCTCCTGATTAAAAACGATGAATACCTTTGCTTTCCACTGATATCAGATGTCAAACTCGATACCGTGGTCTACAAGATACTGCACAGCACGGCCCTGCCTAACTCTCTGATCCTGCCTCATAGCTTCCTCTCTGTCTCATGCTCATGCACTTCTCACTGGGTTTCCTTTCCATTTCCTTTCAGCTCCTAGAATATCGCCAGCTCTTTCCTGCCTTAGAGCACTAGCACATGCTTGAATGTACAAAATCTCCATAGTCAGAATGTCCAACTCTCAGTCTCTCCTTAAGGTAGCCTCGTTGCCATGCTTTAAGTCTCTCAGGTTCTATAATAAACCTTCTCTGATCACCAATTAACTCAACTCTTTTCCTAGTTGCTGTCAATTCCAGATTCTAGTAGCTAACTTCACCTTCACTGCAGCTTTCAACTCGTAACTGAGGATGTATTTACTCACCTGCTCATCTGCTTCCCTCCCCACCCCCCCCCACACACACACATCGTAAGCTCCATGAAAGCAGGGACATCGATTTAATTCAACACCATAACTGGCACCTAGCATGGGACCAGACTCATGTTAGACTCATTAATATTTGCTGAATGAAAGATCATACTGTAGGTTCTTTTCCAGAACTTCAGCCTACACAATGGAAAAGAATGGTCAAGATTCAGCACCAAGAAACAGATGCTGAATGCTCAGTCTCCCTGACCTTCACCTATGCCCAGCGTCTCACTTCCCAGCAGTAATGCCTACCTTGGATGTGAGTATTAGGGTAACCGTGTCCAGTGAGGTAGAATTCTGTGGCCTGGCTCCTTGATACTACAGTTTGCCATCTGGACACAGTCTCTCATCTTGCCATGACATTTTGTTCTTAAACAGCGTAAGATTGAACAACAGCACTGCTATCATCCACAAAAATGATCCAATGGGAAATTTTTTTTATTTAAACCAATAAACACATATCAGTCCATTTAAAAAAAGAGCATAGAGTGAGAGCTAAAAGGTGTGCTACAAATAATAAAATGTAGTCAAACAGTCTCTCAAAGATCACCACAACAAATAGGTATATTTCCTAATTAAAGATGCTAGAAACTAAACTCTGGCTCAATACTGTTTTTGTCTCCATCATACATAAGTTTTGGTACCTCCTTTATCTAGGAAACCAAAATAAATTATCATCTTTTTGCCCTTGGAGTTTGTAAGCTGGTTGAGAGGGTACAGGAAGCAGGAAGAAATAGAGCATCGATACATGTATTCAGGGATGAATCAAGTAAAATTCAAGGAGGCATCTCTCTTTCTCTCTCACACACACACACACACACACACACACACAGAGAGAGAGAGAGAGAGAGAGAGAGAGAGATACACACACAGACACACACATACATACATACATACACACACACACAAAAACCACAAGCAAACCATTTGGAAGCTTCCAGTGAAATATACACAGGGCTGAGGACTTACATCTTTAAGACTTCAGATTAAAAAATAATAATAAAAGTAAAAAAATAAAAACTTCTCCTCTGGGAAAATGCCACATAAATTCAGATGTCTTTCCTTACAGTGCAGAAAAACTAACTGTCGCTGGTTCCTGAATTCAGTGTTTGAATTCTAAACACTGGGTTCCAAGAGTCAACAACTCAATTAAGAAAGTGCACTTGACCATCAGCAAAGTCTAGCATCAAGCCCTTTGCCAAATTATCATCTACTGAGGCATGACGGGCCTTAACTCCTGCTCAAGGTGAATTCCAAAAATAACAATATGACAATTCTGTTTAAGACAAGCAAAAGAAATAAAGTAGAGACTCACTGGAAGTACATCTTAAAGCAAACATAGCTAACTGACCACCAGGGAAGGATAATTTGCTATGGTACAAAGGCATCCAGTCATCGGTAAGAGACAGGAGTTGGGAAAAGAAGAGCTATGCACACAGCCAAAGTATGTTGCTAAAAAATTACAAATTGGTAATACAGTCCTCACCACTTTTCCCCGTGTACTTTGGTTATAACAATCGGGTAGGCTTATACAATAGTCACCCCTTATCCCTTATCTTCAGGGATACATTCAAAGACTCCTGTGGATTCCTGAAACCAAAGATAGTAACAAAGCTTATATAAACTGATTTTTTCCTATACACACATACATACCTCTAATAATTTATAAATTAAGCACAGTAAGAAATTAGCAAAAATAATTAATAGTAAAATGAAACAATTATAACAAATATGACAGCATCACCACTGTTGCGTTTTGGGGTCATTCTGAAGCAAAATAAGGGTACCTTGAACATAAGCACTGTAATACCGTGTCAGGTGATCTGGCAGCAGAGATGGCCACTAAGTGACTACCGGGCAGGGAGCCTGTACCCTGTGGTGATGCTGGACAAAAAGATGATTCACGTCCCGAGGGACAAGCAGGACAGTGCAGGATTGCATCACACTACTCAGAATGGTGCACAACTTAAAACTTATGAATTGTTTATTTCTGGAATTTTCCATTTAATATCATTGTACTGCAGTTGACCATGGGCAACTGAAACCATGGAAAGCAAAACTGTGGATCAGGGTGGACTACTACTGTATATCACAAAAGGTAAACAATTAAGCAGAAGCTAAACACCAGCAAGCATCTGATAGCAAACCACCTTTGGAATTACTAATGTGTGCAAACAATTGAGCCAACCAAAATCTTAGGGCTACATTAATTTGCTCTACTTTTTAGGAGCTGTTAGTAAATTGAAGCTGTTTTCTTAACTCAGAGTATGATAAATTTTAAGTGAGTTCTTCAAAATTCTTAACAGTTGCACTAAGCAAGATGTTTGTAAGGGAAAAACCTATATGAAGGAGGAAGAGGATCTTGGGATATCTTGAGAAAAAAAAAATGGGCCTGAGGATGGGAGATGGAGCCCAAAGACAGGAAAGGAGAATGGCCTCACTCTTCTATAGGAAACCAAGAAAAATTCAATTTTTTTCTTCCAAGGAAAGAGGAGAGTATGGAAGAGGCTGGGAAAATGGACTGAGTCAGGCTTAGAGTGTGTGCAGTGACAAGATGGGGCACACTAGGGCTGCATGGTGAAGAAACCGGAAATTCTTTTTTAACTGGAAGCTGTCTCTCTTCTGTCTCCCCTCAAAACCCTCAGGGTATTGATTGAAGTTAATTCCATTCATAAGTGCTTTGTCAGTATCATGTACAGAGAAAACAGAAATGGAATGAATTTCTCATCAGGGTTGACTGTGGTGTGGTGCAGGACAGAAACCGTAAAAAGAAGAAAGTCACCTGAGGTAAAGATGATCATTAGAGTGAGAGCCCTGCTTCCTCCTTGCCCTGTTGACTCTTAAGAATTCATGAACATCTTGTTGAAGATTTTGCAGCTCAGTTTAATGTTGCCCATGTCCTAAGTGGTCAGGGTTCCCAGGTGTCATCTGGGCTGTTTGTTTCAAGTCATTTATGCCTAACTTCTGTTGATTTAAAATACTTTTTGACAGTCAAGAAGAACCTAATGTAGGTACCAGGTATCAAGTCAACAACGATGACTGTATTTCATGGCTAGGAAAGCCAAATTTCATTTGAGAATCTTTTTTTTTTTGAAAGCCAGATCTCAAAATGTTATCTGTGACATACAAAATAGTAGTTAAGGACTATAGTCAAGAAAAATGATCAAAAAGGTGAAAGCATTTCTTCTTTTTTACATTTCTATTTGCAGGGGAATTTTGCCTTGAGACAAGACTCTGCCTTATGGAAAAGGCAAAACACATGAAATGTTTGGGGCAAATGATTACCTGTTGGGAAATGCCACAAATGTGAAATTCCAACAAGTCTGACCAAATGCAAACACCTGCTGTGTTTTCTTTGTTTTTTTATTAAGAACCACGAACAGACTTTCTTTTTTCCCTATAAAGCCTGGCCATTTTAATAATTTCTATCCAATCATTTACATTTTTACAATTTATCATTCACTTGCATTTTTGTGCTATTGTCTTCAGAAATTGTGATTTCTATATTTTTCATGTTTTTAGATATGTGGAAGTAAACCTTGTACTCCACTTACTTACATGTACATGCAGAAATTTTTTCTTTTTTTCTTAAAAATAGTCTCCCTCTGTCACCCAGGCAGGAGGGTAGTGGTGCAATCATAGCTCATTGCAGCCTTGAACTCCTGGGCTCAAGCAATCCTCCCACCTCAACTTCCCAAACAGCTGGGACAACAGGTGTGTGCCACCAAGTCAAGCTAATATTTATGTTTTGTGGAGACAAGGTCTCACTATGCTCCCCAAGCTTGTCTTGAGCTCCTGAGCTCAAGTGATCCTCCCACTTCAGCCACCCAAAGAGCTGAGATTACAGACGAAATATGTGCCTAGCCAGCATATTGTTATATAAAAATGTGGAGCTCTTTGTTTACAGGGTAGAAGTTTCAGGGTGTTCTTTTCAGTCTTTTTATGATAAGAAAAGAATTGACCAACAGAGGAAACATATGAATCAAAACGAAGGGGATGAACTAGCTGACTTTTTATACAGGGTACAGCACAGTAACAGGAAGCACATTTGATTGAGTCTGTTGTCCAAGAGCATAGACTCAAGTTCAGAAAGGCCAGTTCCAAACTCTGCTCTACCACCTCCTGGCTGTGAAACACTAGGTAGCTTTCCCACCCTCTCACAGCCTCAGTCCCTTTATCTGCACAATGGAGATGATAATAGTATTTTCCACCAGGTGCGGTGGCTCACGCCTGTGATCCCAACATTTTGGGAGGTGGAGGCAAGAGGATTACCTGAGCCCAGGGATTGGAGACCAGCCTGGGCAAAAACCTTGTCTCTGCAATTGAAAAGAAAGAAAGAAATTAGCCAGGCATGGTGACTCACACCTGTGGTCCCAGTACTTGGGAAGCTGAAGTAGAAGGATTGCCTGAGTCCAGCAGGTGGAGAATGCAGTAGCCATGATTGCCACTACACTCCAGCATGGACAACAGAGTGAGACTTTCGATTCAACACAACAACAACAAAAATTGTATTTTCCTCATGAAGATAGTTAAAATATCTGTAAATGATATATAACAAATTGAATTCATATCCTCAATAAATTGTCAAAATGATAAGAGACTGAAATGATGTCGTAGGAATTAAGGACAAGGAACAATATGCAGGAATTAGAATGTTGACTACTTGGTAGCCAAGGGATAGTAACTAAGGGTACGAATCACATGGTGAGGTGATGTCACAGAAAGGAATATGCACACATATTGAAAGACATTCATAATTTATTAACATGTCTTTTTCTTTTTTCTTTTTTTTTGAGTCGAAGTCTCACTCTGTTACCCAGCTGGAGTGCAGCGGCATGCCCACGGCCACCAAAGTCTCCACCTGCTGGGCTCAGGTTATCCTTCTGCCTCAGACTTCCAAGTAGCTGAAACTACAGGCATGTACCACCATGCCCAGCTAATTTTTTAAGTCACCATGCCTGGCTAAATTTTTAATTTATTGTAGAGCCAGGGTCTCACCAAGTTGCCCCCTGGGCTCAGGCAATCCTCTTGCCTCCGCCTCCCAAAGTGCTGGGATTACAGATATAAGCCACCATGCCCAGCTCAATATGTATTTTATTAACGTAACATATTAACTTATACAGTTTATACTATTTATTGAAGCTTATATTTTTATATTGTCTGTGTGGTATTTTACCTTCTTTTATAGTCACAATTTTGAAGGTATATTATAGAGTCATCTTCAAAACAAGCTCATTAAGAATGATAGCTGTCTACAATAAATCTAAACTTGTAGGATTTATGTTTTGCTGTATAAATTCATAATAAAATGAATACTTGACCACTTTAAATCAAAAATGTAACTTGGTCACAGGCAAATCTGTTGTTTTACTACAATTACACAATACATCTTCAAAATGCATAGTTTTTTTTATTTTTATTTATTTTTATTTATTTATTTATTTATTTTTTTTTCTGAGTTGGAGTCTCACTCTGTTGCCCAGACTGGAGTGCAGTGGCCACTCCCGGCCACTGCAGCCTCGAACTGCTGGGCTCCAGCGATCCTTCCGCCTCAGCCTTCCAAGTAGCTGGAACTACAGGCGCGCGCTACCATGCCCAGCTAATTTTTTGATTTATTGTAGAGATGAGGT